>BPUM01000869.1:600000-845922 GCA_020521455.1 Prunus kanzakura | reverse complement strand
GAATTTTATTGTCTATCCATGTTATAATACGGGAACGAATTGTATTATAATATTTTACAATAATTTTTCCAATTTCTGAAAGGTTTTTGCCCAAGACCAATGCATAATTGATCATTATGAAGGACAAAAACTCTCTTGTGACTGGAATAACATAATGACACATAGAAAAATTATTCCACGTATCATTGTGTTATTGACGAGAATAGCAAATATAGCATAAGAGTTTCTCTCCATGTGAAGGATACATGGTCAAAACAGAAAGGGGCCTACAATCAACAACCACTGATGATGATGGGCTCCAACTCAGGGAGTTCAACATTCCACCTCTCTACATCAATGAAAACTAATGTTACTTGAAAAATAAAAAAATAACATAGTGGGAAGAAAATCACTTATGACATCAAGAAGATTGTTTACTATCTGAAGGCCCACATAGGAGTTCAAAAGAACAACAGCCTTATTTCAATTTTAAAATGAGACATACCTAAAAAACTTGATCCTACCAACTGGTGGTTGCATGTGTCACTTCACCAAAAAGACTTAAACTTCAAGGTACCCTGTTCAAATACTTCACCAAGAAAATGTCTTTCAACAATCAAACATAAACCATAGCCATCATCTTCATCACCTCCCCCAAATGACAAGGAAGCAGCTCTCTCTTGACCGTCGAATCCAATCCCTCTTCCCGGTTGCGTTGGCTTCTCTGCTTGTCCTTGGGACTGCACGACTAGTCCTCGACGCCTTGAAGAGCAATGACAGCTTTGTCTTTCAGCTATATGGCAGGCCAAGAGGTCAACAACAGAGACCGGCAGTTGTTGTTTCCCCTGAGGATCGGATTGATGAAAGTTGCAATGTCTTTGAAGGGAAATGGGTGTGGGACAATGTGTCCCATCCCTCACTATACAGAAGAGAGCTGTCCTTACTTGGTAAAGCAAGTTACTTGCCAAAGAAATGGTAGGCCTGATTCTTACTATAAAAATTGGAGGTGGCAACCTAATGACTGCAACCTCCCAAGGTAAAAAAAACTCTACACTTTTGCATGCATTCTAAATTCTAAGGGCACAATATGACAGTGCAAGAAAGAAACAATGAAGCAATAATCATTCTTAAAAGCAGAGTTAATGTGCTCTGAAAATTTCTTTGGAAAACATCACAAGAGGTGCTGATTTTCCTTTTTGTTTTTGTTTTTCAAAAGTGGCCCATGAAATTATTCTGATGGTTTTTAATCTTGAAATTGGATTTTCACTGGGAAAAAAAAGTGGACTTATTTCATGCCTACTTCATGTCAATTGGGCAAGAAACTTGTTTTCAAGCATTTTATATGGGATGTGGGTTGAACCATCTCATGTTTTTCAATTTTTTTTAGTAAGTGGCTTTGGCTTTGAATTCAGGTTTGATCCATTGAAGCTAATGCAAATTTTGAGGGGTAAAAGGCTGATGTTTGTTGGAGACTCTGTACAGAGAGGGCAGTTTGAATCCCTAGTCTGTATGGTTCAATCTATAATTCCTCAAGGAAAGAAATCTCTCCAAAGGGTCCCTCCCAGAAAGATCTTCAAAGTTGAGGTAAACATTCTACTGCCTGTAACTTAGACATTCCATATGCAAAATAACCTTCTCATTAGTGAGGCTTAAAGCTCATGACTTAAAACACTAACCCCACGCTTACAGTAAGAGTTCGACCCCCCCTCATGCTCTTCAGGTCTTAGGAACTTCTCATTGTGTTCTACATTTTAAGGCAAACTCTTTTTTCCCTTTCCCAGGAGTTTGATGCATCCATTGAATACTACTGGGCTCCATTTATTGTGGAGTCAATTTCGGACCATGCAACAAAACATACTGTACTGAAACGGCTGGTGAAGCTAGACTCCATAGCTAAGCATGGAAAACACTGGGAAGGAGTAGATATCTTGGTGTTCGAGAGCTATGTATGGTGGATGCACAAGCCTACCATCAATGCGACGTGAGTGAAATTTGCAGGGCACCCCTATGTTTTAATTTCACCGTTCTGATTTCAATTGGTTAATGCATTTCTAGTGACATTCAATCTCCACTTTGTTGATGGTCCTGAATCCTGAATGCAAATTCCATGGCCAAAATTTGTTGATCACCTAACGTTTAATGATAGCATAGACATAAATCGCTAGGCGAAAAAACCACTGCATAAGAAAATGGTGTTGCTGCTATGGAAACATTTTAGGCATTTGTATTTAAGTTAGTCTTGTTGAGTGACTTTTTAGACGAGAGTAAAGTAGGATTTGAGATTTGACAATGAATTATGTTTTGCTTGTCTTTCCCCAGATATGGATCTCCTGATGTCCAAGAATATAATGTCACTACAGCATACAGACTGGCCTTACAAACTTGGGCAGAATGGTTGGAATCCAGCATCAACCCTGAGAGACAAAAGGTCTTCTTCATGAGTATGTCTCCAACACATTTATGGTGAGTTTCACACTTCCACTCAAACATCTTCAAAAAAGAAAAGGAGGAAGAAACTGAAGTCCTAAAACCTTTCAACCTAATTGACAGCTAAATCCAAATGCTTCACAATTATGGAATAGTTACGTTAATCCGCAGGCCTAATTCAGACTGAGTTCATCAAACCTGCCTAATCCCATGACAATAAAACTACTGCTTGCAAAAAGCTCTCTCCAAAGTCCTTAACTATTCTGTAATCATGAAAGCATCATTGAAATTTCTTTTGTAGGAGTTGGGAATGGAAGGTTGGAAGTGATGAGAACTGCTTCAACGAGTCTTACCCAATTCAAGGTTCATATTGGGGTACTGGTTCAAACATGGAAATCATGGAAATGATACACGACCAAATACAGGATTTGAAAGTGAAGGTAACATTGTTGAATATTACCCAGTTGTCAGAGTACCGAAAAGACGCACATACATCTGTATACGGGGAACGCAAGGGGAAGCTCTTGACAAAGGAACAAAGATCTGATCCTAAAAATTTTGCTGATTGCATTCACTGGTGCCTACCCGGGGTTCCTGATACATGGAATATGATTTTGTATGCGCATTTGTTAAAGAGTCATCAAAATCTTTTGTAAGTAGAATTTAACAGTTGAGCCTTGGATAAAATCTATGAGAGGTACATTTGTATGTTAATATTGAGGATCAATAGTGCAGCATTTTGCGAGGAAGAAGAAAAGGAAGTGACACCTGCAACGGAACTTGTATTTAATTTAACACTTTTGGTCTTCTTTTTCTTTTCTTCAACCGAAAAACAACTTTATTTTGGTGACCATAGACATATAAAATCCGCAACTCTTTTGTATGTTCTTCAAACAGCAAACAACTTTAATTTGGTGAGAGAAGATAAAATCCACGCACCACAAGGGTATTACAGTATTGCAGCTTTCGCTCAGAAAGAAGCAAATACTGACCAGATAGAACTCGATACTATAAGGTTAACTTCTTTATTTTGTGTATTTCAACAACGAAATAGTGGCATCATCCACAATCATAAATCTTCGGTATGGTATTATTTCCAACATATTTACCTGCAAAGGCAAGCAGCCTTGTAACCAATCCAATTATTTACAGGGACGCGTTAATTTACTTAAAGGAGCTCCCATTCAGAGTCACAGGCATCATGAGTTTGCAAATTTTTCATGTTTGAGAGTGTTTCTTGGCTGGAATTTATATCAGTGTCCCCAAACCAAATTGCTAGCTGTTCATATTCCTTTGTCAGCCTCTTCTTTGATGTAAAAGCATCCTGGATTCTTTTCTGTATACAACAAAGCAAATGAAAAATTGATACGGTCAGGCTCATCATGCTAATGAGGCACATAATTTGTTGATACAGTTTCACATTTCTGATGGCATCACCTTCGAGCAACATGTTTTGTTTCTTTTCTTTACAAGAAATTTATTTATATGTAAAGAATCGATAAATCATTTATTCTCAGCAAAGTTCAGATCGGTGACTGCAATCTAAATCTTTATTATGGGTTCACTGTAAATATGCCTTTTTAATGTAAGAAAGAATCCATAACCATATTATGAAGTATTTTAAATGCCAGTCTGAAATGATGCATGTAGTTCTTCTTTATTTTCTAATTGGTTTCAATAGAAATTTGTAATGTTTGGACAAGTGAAAACCATATAACATGCATTAAGAAAATTGCGATCAATTGGGTCGATTGAAACTCAACAGATCTAATTTGCTGTGATTGCACAGTGTATGTCAAAAAGGGCATTCTGTATGCCGGGTTCGAGCTCTTCACACCAGTCTGTTTATTGCTAAAAGATTAATCAAGGATATTAACAACACAAAACATTTCAAATATTTGAGAAAGGGCTGTCCGTAATCAGTAGTTAAAACTCATAAAATATAACTCAATTTTGTGTTATAAATGTTTCCCAAATAGTGGATTGAAAGGAAAAAGTGCACCAAAAGAAGTCAAAGGGAATAGCCTTTTAAGCATAGATGGCACAAAAGACAAGGGGAAAATTATCTGCTGTCTCTCACTCTCTTCTTCGACCTCATGGTGTCGCATGATAAACTGCTCTCATGCAGGTAAAGTTCCATGTAAATACAGAGACAGCTATCGAGAGGGATAAATTGTCTCATAATTAAACCCAAGGAAGCTATTTAATATTAGGAGCATCACGCAAGCCAATGAGAATCTCTAGGTAATCATTCATGCAAATAGGAGATGTAATACATTCTTAACCTACTCTGGACAGACCATTAGCAGGCATCACCATTCAAGGAAGGAACCTTCCCACAGTCAACCTTCAATTACCCACTAAACCTAATTATTCCTATTTAGTGATCAAAGAGTGGAAATAAATTGTATTTTTCCCATGAAAGAAATAATAAAACTCCAGGATTTGTTCCTGAACTAGGCCGGATTCTGGAAAGTCTGGGGCCAGAGTTGAGATGTGCAGTATACATTAATCCTCCTTTGCAGAAAGTCAATTTTTTTATATGGAAAGTCATGGTAAAGAACCATCTGCTATTATAGCCTTCAGCTTCTCTTTCCTAACATGCCCTCTGGAATTATGCCTTCTAACTAAGACTATGTAAGAACACTTCAAACACGAAACTGAGCATGCCACCATCATGTTAATATTCATAACAAATGCAATATGCAGAACCTTTCTAAAATAACATTTCCTTTACCTAAACAGAAAGGGAGGATTGGAGAAGTGGAAGGAATACCTTGTATGATCTTAGCTTTCTTGTTCTGCAAGAGATAGCATGCAGTACACTATCGTCTACAATGACACAGCTCTCCTCAAGCTTCACCTTATCATTCAAATCAATGGTTTCCATGCTAGAGTGAGAAAAATCACAACTTGATTCATCTGAAAGGCCTGTAAACACTTTGCAAGATTAGAGAGGTGGCATCTAAAACAAATCACAGAAAGCAGACGCAAGGGACAGTTATGGTTTACAATAGTTCCCTCAGTTGTCAAGTATACCAATGTGCAAAATAGCACAAAGGGGGCACTTCAGTAGTAGAGTCAAAATACCCAAATAAAATCATGGCCAGCATTGTTATATATTGAAACATCATTATGTACTCTGTTCTGCATTTCAAGTATGTCATAAAGAAGGGTCAGGTCCAATTTGGCATTCTTATTCATACTTGTGTATGTTAAAGTGCATTGCAATCTTCTTCATCAAATCTCATGTGGTTATACTCCATGTAAAAATGAGGTTGTAGAGCAGAAATAGACACCTAATAGAAGTGGTTAGGACTATGATGTTACAAATTACTTTTACTAAAGGATTCTGGGCTTATAGCTTGTTATGTTATTAATCACATGGCCCCCTCAGTTTAGAAACTTCAGGAATCTAATTGCTTGAAATGAAACTCAAAGAGGGATAAAATGAGGAGTAGCTGGAACAAACATTTAAGTTGGAAAACAAAATGGGGCAAATCTAGATCACTTAAAAGATAATACTTAGCATTGAGGTTCTGCAAGATTGAAACATAAGAAATTATTATCTCATCACTATTGTTGTTACTACGATAAAAAATCCAAATAAAAGAAGACTCGAGACTTTGGCCGATGGGGTTTTAAAGGTGAGAGATGAGAGAGGAAATAAATTAAAGTGCCGCATATGCATTCTAGAACATACCAATATCTGAAAAGGAATTAAGAGCATCAAATTGAACAGACTCGCAGATCTGAACTTGCTGTTTTCCAGATGGTACTATCAGAGGCATGGTCAACGTAATTCTGGAAGTGCCTTCTTCTGTGATATATAGAAGTTAATGAATGCTGTTGTCTAAGGAAAAGCAAGAATACTTCTACAATGAGAGAACCAAAAATACTAACCAACTGGTTCCAGTGATAGGACACTACTGAATGAAGAAAGTCCCATATCCACATCCTTAATTTTACCAGACACAGTTAAGGGTGAAACAGATGTTGGGATCTCATTAGAAACATCAGAAACACACCCAGTCACCTCAACATAATTATGAGAAAACATTGCTTCCAGGGATAAGTTTTCAGGTGAATATTCAAAGAGCCTAAGTGATTCCTTTGCATTACAGCTGCTGAAGGGTGCAATTCCCATCTCCGCTGTAGTATCCTCCCCAGATACAACTGAAAAGGCCATTTCAGAAGTAGTATTTGAAGCACCAGAAACACTCAAAATTTCATCTGAACAAACAGTAGATTTTTGCTGGGATTCAAACTCCAATCCATGTGCTGGGGATATAGTTGCAACCTCAGGCAAAAAAGTATGCCTATTTTCATAATTACTGTGAGCAAATACCTGAAATGGTGACTCTGTAAAGTGTTCTGACACAACAGGAGAAGTTAAATCCAGCATTTTTATGGAAATTTCTTCATTATTTGCATCTGAGTTTTCATTTGTCAAATTATCATCAATCTTCCCCACAGACAAGTCAGACTCTGACACCCCAAGAGTATTTATGGAAGTTGGAGAACTAAGTTGATCTGCAAGGTGATATTTAGAAGAGACAAGACTCAGCTGGTTTGCCACATGATCCATTATACTGGGCTCTGTAGGTGATTGATTTTTAGTTGCATCTAAAGAAATTCCATTTGTCAAAACTTCATCAATCTTTCTCGCAAAAAAGTTGGATTCAGACACCCCAAGTGTATCCATTGAAATTGGAGCACTTTGTTGATCTGCAATGTGACATTTACAAGAGATGAGACTCGGCTGGTTTGTCACAGGATCCATTACATTGGGCTCTGTAGGTGATTGATTTTCTGTTGCATCTAAAGACTCTTGATTTTCTACGGAAAAGTGAGCCTCTGAAAGCACGAGAGTATCCATTGAAGTTGGAGAATGAGATTGATCTGCAAGGTAAAATTTACTAGAGCCAAGACTCAGCTGGTTTGTCACAGGATCCATTACATTGCACTCTGTAGGTGATTCTTCTGTTGCATCTAAAGACTTTTCATTTGTCAAAACTTCATCTATCTTTTCCACAGACAAGTCATACTCTGACAGCTCAAGAGTATCCATTGAAGTTGGAGAACTAGGTTGATCTGCCAGTTGATATTTACAAGACACAGTACTCGGCTGGTTTGTCACAGGATCCATTACATGGGGCTCTGAAGGTGATTTCATTTCAGTTGCACCTAAAGATTTTTCATTTGAAAAAGCTTCACGAATCTTTCCCACAGATACGTCGGACTCTAACACCTCAGAACTATCCATTGATGTTGGAGAACTAGGTTGATCTGCAAGGAAATATTTACTACAGACAAGACTCGGCTGGTTTATCACAGGATCCATTACATTGGGCTCTGCAGGTGATTGCTTTTCAATTTCATCCGAAGAATTTTCCTCTAAGTCTTCCCTTGACTTAGTACTAATGGCAGAATTATATGTAATAGCCACCTCTTGAGCGTCATGATTAACAGGATTCCCTAAAGGAGGAATTAAATCCTGGACGACATCAGAACAGAGTTTCTTCACACTTTTGCCCACTGTCTGCACCTGGGTTTCGACATATTTAATTGTATCCTGTGAAAGAAATCATTGAATATTACAAGAGGAATTGACAGCTGCAGTCACTAGTTAGCAGCAGCAACAAAATTAATCGAAGTCCAGAAGCACTTAAGATCCTTTCTTTTGGGTTTTTTTTTTCTTTCATTATTACCTGATTCACAATATCATCCACCTCCTGGCAGATTGCTTCAAATTTCTGGTAAATGTTTCCAACCCAATTCATACCTTTGAGTTTTTTTAAATCCATGATGAATTCTGAACTTCACCTACAGCCAGTCAAATGATATTCTCTTTAATGGTTTGCATTAGCTAGAGAGGACGGTACAAGTTAACATCCCAGCGCAAGAAACACAACAGCAACTAATAGCCATCAAATTGACTCATTTGAATTTCTTAAAACATAAAGGTTATACTCTGACCAAAAAATATACATGCAATCCCAAGAAAGTTTCAGTGTCCTCCAAGGCTTTGTATAGAATATCACAGTATATTAAATACAAAGGGTTTGCAGAGTTTTACAAGTACTAACACCATACGTTCACATTAAGTAACAGATTGCAAATTTTTCAAGTATAATCAAAACTGTACACAAAGTTCACAAAAGGCTAAGGTGCAGGTTATGGGAAGCACCATAACTGCAGTAAAATGGAATACCAAAAACTATAGGAGACAGAATCACCACATGCGATATTTTGAAGTCAAACGAACTAGAAAATAGAATCAAAGTAAGCACTACACTTGATGGTGAATAAATGCATGAAACGATCAATCAATAAACCAAATTATTTATGATGGAAATAAAAAGAATGAAAAATGTAATAAGATTGGATGTACAGAAATAGGAATCCAAGGTCTACACAAACCACTTAAAGGAATTGAGGGTTAGCATTCTGGAGAACACAGTGAACCGAAAATATCCACGGTAACCATCACTACCGAGATTGTATGTTTGTATATTTATTTGAGGATCATTATTTTGTAGAATAAATATATAAAATACTTGTTCATATACCACACAACAGTAAAAACATGCAGGGGGGAATCAAACACTCTCATAATTGTGCTATTCGATTTCTTCGATTTCAAAGTTCTCAAGTTCAAGAAGTTCGCCTGTTCACTAGCTCTTCAACAAAAATATATATACGGCGTAAATTATGTACTGTCACAATTGTGCTATATATATATGCGTCCTCCATCATTTAACCCAAGAACAAAAGCAGAGTTTTTCAAACATAAATTACGTACTGTCACAATTAGGCGATCAATTTAACTTGATCGTACTCTCTGGCAATCATAAAATTCAACCTCAACAATGCATACTTCAATTAAATCATTGTCAAAAAATTTAATAAAAAACCGTAGCCTTCTGAATACATAAAAAGATACAGAGATACACAAATTTAATTATTATAGCTCGGAAAAAGAAAAACTTTTTCCAAAATAAGAATATGATCAACCAAAAAGAAAAAAAATTGAGTGAAAAAGAGACGAAATTTGAATGAAGAAGAGAGAAAAGAACAGCAGCAGCAGGAGGAGGACGATGGAGAGGAGATGAATTACCGGAAATCTGTAGCCTGTGGTGTGACAGTAAGCTGAGTTGAACTTGGACCTTTGGTTATGGCAGAGAGAGAGTGAGAGAGAGAGAGAGAGAGGTTTAGGAAGGAGGGCTATGGGAAGGGTTTTAAGAACCTCTTTCTTATGTTAATTACTCAAATAATACTTAGTTGAAAAGTACAAAACATATGTAGGTATAATTTTAGTCCGACTAAATATGTAAAGAGTTTTTTTTTTTAATTATTTTTTATAACTTTTTTATATATATATATTTTGATAAGGTTTATAGAGATATAGGAAAAGTTACAAGACAATGGCCAAAAGTTTATTGATCCTATTATTGTATGCATTATAACATTTTGTTTTCCTTTTCACTATAATTTGATCTGAAAATATTTAAATTGAAAGTGACTATTAAATAGTACTTAATAATTGAGAGTAAGCTTTGAAGATTACGCTATTGTCCCTGTCTTTCACATTTAGGTTTCGGATAGTTTTCTTGCTATTCTTTGTACTCTTGTAGAGTGCTTCTATTTTATAGAGAATCTGCTCCAACAAAAAAAATAAGTAAAATAATTAAGGGTAAGCTAATGGATGTATTAGTCGGATGACTTCCCTTTTATATGTGGAGAGAGGCTCGCCTAATCCTTTCAGCCTTAATCCACTTTTGTTTCTGTTAGTTCTCTTCACAGAATAAAATCTATCGCTATCTATAAATATATAAAAAATAATTGATTTGAACTTAAAAATTGGAAGTATCATCTTCTTGGCTTTCATACAGAACTTGTGAAGTTTCAACATGAATTAAACAAGAAGCAAATTCTGCCGCACGGTTAGCATAAGGTCCTCAACTCATGAATATTAAAGGATTTTAAAAAATCATGACAGTTAAAAGGAGTCGCATTTGATTGACCTAAAAAAAAAAAAATTCGCATAAACCTTGGACTGGTGTAGCCTTTGTAAGTCGACTTGAATTAAAAGCCATAACCTCTAACGAATCTGATTCCGCTATGACTATGAATTAACAGTTATTCTGTTCATGTTGACAGTAATTTATTACATTCTGATAACAAGGTGTATATAAAAAATAACAAGGCTTATAGGTCCCCTTGTTATTTAAAAAAAATCATAATTTCCAGAGAATATTAAAGAATAAAAAGGGGTGTTAGTCGCCCAAATTTTAGGTGTACTCCCAAATGTTCTTGGGTTCAAACTGTACATGTGCGTGTGAGTTCCCCGAGTTCCCCACCCCCTCTCCTGACTCCGGCCAAAATATATATATATATATATATATATATATATATATATATATATATTTGTTTTGGGATTTTGCATAGAACCTAAAGATTTAAGAGTTAGAGAGTAAAATAATTGGCATGGCTAGCATGATTCAGTATGTCTTGTTCTATCAATTTCTGAATTGAATGAAAAGTTGAGGTCAAGTAACTTATATTAAAGAAATTTGGGAAAGGCTGGAGTTGGACTAGTTGATTGTATCCGTCTCCTTATACCCAAATTTGATCCCCTACTAAAAAATAGTATTAACTAGTAAAGAAAGAAAAAGACATTTTGGGATAGCCATTACTCTTTTTTAGGGGGGTCAATTCATAATTGAACAGGCACATTTATGATGTCATGGTTAGGTATCATACACGACCATGCCAACTTGAAGCAGCTGTGTTGAGTTGAGGCCAACTAAATTGGCTTTCAAGTTTCCACATACTTATCCAAGTCGCCAATTGATGACAAAGTCGACGTCATAAATAAAACAAAGGCACCAAAGAATAAAGTGGGATATATTGATTCTCCATTATTTTCACTTTTCATTAACTTTTTATTGGTCGCGTACAGAGGGTATTTTCAATTTTAACATCAAAGGATTTAACTTTATACAACTTTCAACACACAGAGCGCCCGGCATCATTTATCCGAAGGGTAAGCATGAATCACGATGCCTTTGCAAGCCACCATTCGACATCGTTTTTAGGCATTGGGAGCTTCAATGCAGCAAATGTCATCTGCACCCCGATAACCACTCTGCTTGTCGGTCATCTGGCAGGGGTTTGTTAACACAATTTCCCTCACATCACTTGTGGGCCTCGAATTGAACACCACCCGCAACACCAAAAACTCACTCGCAGTGAACCGAAAAAAAGAGAGGGTAACAACTCAAAATTTCAGAAAATCAAGCGTATATAATGCAATGGTTGTCAGCCACCATGTACAAGAACATACGGAAGACATGAAGAACCACAGAAACAAACACGTCCAGCCACTAATTGAATAACAGCACACAAAGAATCAAGACGTCATACAGAACTAAATGTCTGAAATTGTGCAACTTGCACATTTATCTATCATAATAAAAACAACTAGAAACCCAGCAACATCTAGTCAACCCATTTTTCACTTAACACATTTCCACAATCATTCAATTTAAAAGAAATAGAAAAGAAATTCAGCTTACAGCCACAGCAAAAAGTCAAGGCAAACTTCTAATGATGATGGCGCCCACTTCAATACTTATTTTACATTTCCTAGAGATGTCAAGAACACTATTTTCCCGACAAAGCTAGGGAATTTAGGCATAGGATACGAGACAAACCACTTTTTTTTTTTCATTTTGTGGGGGAAATTCAACTCTCCAAACTCAAAAAAGAAAGAAACAGAAAAAAGGAGTACAGGCCAAAAAGGGCCATATTAGTCTAGTGGTATTTCCCTCCACCTTGTTGGAAGAGGTTCGAAGTTCGAAATTTGAGAAGATAAAAAAACTGTATAACTAGGAAATCCAACACATCTGCGTAGGGACGCTTATAGCTCAGTCACAAAAGAGCATATAATTCTTAGGAGGTCATTCCATATCTATTAGAACCAGGAAAGAGCAATGACTGAAACCTGCCTAAAAAACAGCATATATAGCTCAACCATAAGTCACAAAAAATGTGAACGAGTATGTCAGTCAACCTACACCAAACAATCTAACCTACACCAAACAATCTAAAAATAAATAATAAAAGAAGGAATTAAGAAAGCTACATCATCACACTGGATACAATGGATAGACCAACAGTGTCAAAAATCGCTGCACTAGAGGATAACTACATAGAAATCGAACTGAAATGCGGCACAAGGTCTACTAAGAAATCAAAAAACCACGATAGACCAAAAAGCTGTCATATAAAAAACTAAGCAGAAACAACACAATGCGCAAAGCTGGCCCTCTCACCCACCCATCCCCATAAAAAAATAAAATAAAAATATTCATGTCCATAAACAAATGAACACCTCCCAACAATCAACCAAAAACGTCCTCTCAAATTGAGAAACACCACATGAACCAAAACATAATAAACCGTCCATCAAAACTCAATTGCAGTCAATGCTACAGTCACTTTCAGAAAGTCCAACAAAGACAGCTAAATCATAAAGGCTTGATGTATGTTCTGCCATTTTCACAATCAAGATTTCTACTGTCACCAACACAACAGAGCTTTTTATTCAACAACCAGAAGCCTACTACGTTCCGCTGCAACAATATTACCATAAAAATATAAGCACTGTCTATACAAAAAATATACATATCACACAAGGCTAATCTTGACCTCCTCTGATGAATAATCAAACCCTTAGATATTTATCAAAGTATAAACATGGAGGCGAAATGAAACCTCACAACGAATAAAAGAACAAACTCACGACTAAACACACTGCAGTTATAGAGAAAATAAGGTCAAGACAACTGATAAATAGGGAACCAAAATTCCTGCATTGGGTTTAAAAACCAACGGAAAACAATTATGCTTTTTCATAAAAAATATAGGTAGGGAATAACCTCACCAGCAGAATCAGAACCGTGTACATTTAAGATTGTTACGCTTGTGTGCATTTCTAATACAAAAATAACAGCAGTAATAAACTAGGTAGCAGCCACCTTGAAGAGCTCCATAAAAACAAAGTCACACCAATAATCAAATAAACATGTCAGAGAAACAACGGCCATACATCTTTTCTCGATGTAAAAGAAAATGTAAATCTGCAATTATAAAAACAAAACTATACTTTATATTGAAAAAAACATAACTCACATAACACATCAGTACCTGACAGAATACAAAAGACTAATCTAATTTAGTCACTTTGGCTACCACAACTCAGAAACAACCTACATCTTAAAAGGTTCAGATGATGTGAGGAAGAGGCGATAAAAGCACAGCTAATACAATCATCAAACCAGAGCATATATCTGCAATCACGCAATCACCAGAACCAGATAAAGCATCAGCGCCCAACAAGCGGTCATACACCTGAATCAAACATCCATCAACAACTCAATCCATCGCTCAATTGAACCATAAAGCACGCAAACAGCTCCACTCAACAACCATGCAAAACTGAGTTCACGCAACTTGAAATAAATAACCAAAACAGCACACAAAGCATAGCGACAGCTCATGTGTCTTTCCTACTAACATACAAAATAAAAACTGGATTACTACTTTACCCAATTTTTTTTGAAAACAGTGGTAAAACGAGAGAGAACAACCAAGCTGAGAAATGCAGCCATTAATGACAAGAAAAACCAAAAATACCCAAAAACAAATTTATGGCACAGCCAAATCAAATTTCTGAAAATGATTTCTATCGTCTTACAACAGGCTACAAATATGCAACAGCATTTTAAAGGGGCATAATAGTAACATCTACAATAAAGAGTTGGCTCCCATCAATCAAAATCAATTTGATGGTTTAATGCAGAACTTGAGCCCAAGCCAGAGTTTCCATCCAACAAGTAAAAAAACACGTTTTCATCATATAAATGCGTGCATTGAGAATACATTAAAAAGGAAAGCACCAGCATAATCCCACTACTTTATTAACCCTTCAACTCAATTGTATCACTAAAGATCAACCCACACAATTTCAACTACATTAGCCTCAATGTCTAAAGCCAAAATTCATATGTCACCTCAAAATAATTCAATCACAGTTCACATCTGAAACCTTCTTATATTTATTCAAGAATACCTATATCGAGACACACTCAAAGAATGGGATGAAAACTAAACACTGCGAAAACACCAACTCCACACAAAGCTCATCAGGCATGTAATACCATGATCACCACATTTGAATCAATCCCATCACATCCCAAATGAAAACTATACCAACAGACACAAGAAGAAAAGCTTCCCCCAGCGTCCCAGAAAAAGAGACATTTGGGACCTCAATACAAAGTAATTTAAAATAAAACCCGCATGCAACCTCATCCATACTACAAAATCACTGAACAAAAATGTTTGACAACACAATCAACTGAACAAAGCATCTCTTAAAGACCCAGCATCCCAGCATCCCAACATCCCTACAATCATATGTAAGAGGTAAAAAGTACAAATGAATGCATCATCCAGTTTTATGAAATACATTAGTTAAGTAAAAGTAGCAAACAGAAATATGTACTTCAACTATCACAGACTACAAACAATAAGCATTGTTGAACTCATTAAAACTCAAACTCAGTCATATGAGCTCACCAGAAATTAAAATATAGGTTAATATAAGCACAAGACAGGCTACATGCTCCTCCTTGTTTTTGTTTTTGTTTTTGTTTTTTTTGACGAATTAGATTCAGTAGGCAACTCCATTGGTTTTGGTTGTTTACTACATATGATCTAACAAGATAGATTATAACGTAACTGTTACATATTTTATCTTATAATTATGCTCAGACTGAAACTTTAGAGGCAACACAACTAGGAGGATAGGATACAGAGAAGTGCATGAAAATATTTGACACAAAAATAAAACGCTCATAACAAAAGTAGGCAAAGACAAGGAAAATGAAAACACTTCGCAACAAAACCAAAGTGAATTTAAACAGTCACAAAGACAAGGACATTCCCGAACAGAGACGCCATGGATCCTAGGCAAGGCACGTGTAACAAAGAACAAATGCAAGAACTGACACAAAGGAAGAACCATTATAAAGCAACAACCACGCAAGCCACAATGCACAGTGATCCTAACAAAGCACCAAATAATGCATCAAAAAATCACTAGCACAGCATTAAAGCAACGAAAATACCTCAGTAATAAGGTGGCACATTCGGGTACATCCCCCCTGGAGGAACCCTAGGCATGGGTGATGTTCCAGCTTGCTGGTGGTGCTGATTCTGATAGGACGACAAGCCGTAGTGCCCGCTCTCTGGGAACCTACTAGAGGGCAACCCAGCTGAACTTGGCGCCAATCCATACAAAGACGACCCAGTACCCACACCGCCACCGGGAGCTCCACCACCAGACGCAGCACCACCAAGTCCACCACCAGCTCCACCCAACCCACCAGCGCCACCTAAACCATAACCCACCGAACCAGGCCCGCCGTAATTACCATAAGGCCCACCCAACCCGGCCCCATACCCACCACCACCACCCAAACCCGAATTCACCTGATTTCCAACAGACGACAGCCCGGGGCCACCCAATGGATGATGACCCAACGGAGGTGGGCCCTGGTGCCCACCGGAAAACCCACCATACGACCCAATCCCACCGGGCCCGCCATACTGCCCGGCAATCGAAGACGGTTGTGCCAGCCCCATACCCTCCCCGTGCGCATTAGGGCCACTCCCAGGTCCTTGACCCTGACCGGGCCCGTCTGGCTTGCCCTTCTTCCCATCAATCGCCAATTTGCAAGTCAATTGCCTCCCCTCGATGTTCTTCACCGGATCGACCAGCGCAGCCTGAGCGCCCTCCGGAGTCTTATACACAAACAGCGCGTACCCTTTGCACTTCCCAGTCTGCTTGTCAAACCCTAGCGGCCCCTCCTCTATCTCCCCATAGAAAGAAAAATGCGCCAAGAGCTTATCCGCGGGCATGTCGTACGGCACATTGGCTACATAAATCTTCCGCAACGACACGTCGGCTGCGTTGTTGGAGCTGACATTGGAGCTGGAATTCCCTGCGGCCGCGAGCTGAGTCACGGTCATGCGACCGTCGATCTTCTTGCTCGGCTCTTTTAGGGCTAAGAGAGCGCCGTCGACGTGTCTAAATGTGACGAAGCCGTAGCCCCTGGATTTTCCGGTGACCTTATCGAGGATGACGATGGCCTCCTCGAGCTCGCCGTAGGCGGAGAACAGAGCGCGGAGGCCCTCGGTGGTGGTGTCCCAGCCGAGGCCTCGGATGAAGAGCTTGCGCTGCGAGGCGTCAAGATCGGCGATCGATCTGACGGCGTCAAGGACGTCCACGTGGCGGGTGACGGCGTCTTGGAGAATGTCGATGAGTTGATCGGGGTTGAATCGCTCAATGAGCTTGCGAGCGTCTTCGGGGGAGAGTTTGGGGATGGAGGAGGGGTCGGTGTCCAGAACGACGCCATTCTCGTCCAGCTTTCGCTTCTTAGATGGATCCATTGGGAGAGAGAGGAGAAGATAAACCCTAACCCTTTGGATGAGAAACAGAGAGAGAGAGAGTAAAGAGTGAGGGTTGTGAATCTTGTGACTGCGTATTCGGAGGGGTTTGCTTTGATTCTTGTGTGTTGTCCGTTTTTATATATTGGTTTGCACAAGGGATGGGCTGCTGTCCAAGAGCGGCCTTGGGTACGTTGGGCTTCTTAAGAGCCCAAATCGATATTACTTGCTACCTTTAACTTTACTAGTTGTAATGGCCCACCAGCCCATCATCATTTGCAACGGGCCTCTTTCGAGTCCAATTTCCCCTTTTCTAAGTTCAATCGGTGCATTGTTGACCAATTCCCTGATATCTTAAACATCTAAACATCTAGGGCTAGTATTGACTAGCACGGTACTAGAACTTGGTTTGTAAGATGTCGTGAGTTTATTCTTGATGAGATCTCGTTCTCTAGTTCTTTATTTGTTTCAAAGTGCATGGTGTGACTGCACTTATACGTTTGTTTCTCTCTTGATGAAATGTATTTTTTTTATATGTTTGTCTCTCTCGTGTTCATGTTTTGTCTCACTTTAAATGGCAAGGCCATACTTTTTGTCCACATTATTAAACAACATATGAAGTATAATTTTAGTCCACATTATCATGGGAGACGAGCACATGTGCGACTCATCTTAGCAAAATCTGTATAGTATATATATTTGGGCCAAGGCCCAAGCCGTTCTGTTTTGTCGAAAAGGCGGGTAGCAATTGAAAGCTCTAAAATCCGCGTTTTGTTGCAAAACGGGTCTGGTTTGCCTGCACCCTCGTCTCCCTTATCTTCCACCTTGAAATGCCGTTCTTTCACCTGTAAGTTGGCTCTTCTCTCTCTCTCTCTCAATCACCTCCAAAAATTGAGACTTTAAAAGAAATTAGAGAAAAAGCAAAGTTGTGAATGCTTCAGTCTAGTTTTATACTTTTCCTGTTTTGTATTCTTAATTGATTTTTCCCTTATAAAAATGAAAAATGAAAGGAAAAAAAAAAAAAGGTTTCTGACCTCAGTGCAGATTTGGTGTGTGCTATATAATTGGGTTTATATGCAAATGTCAGAAATGTGCATCAGAACTGAGGTTTCCTAAGTGATATTAGTGGTGACATATGCAATACTGATAATTGAAAAGAGTTGTCAATGTTCAAAGGATTGTTCTACTGCTAGCATGAAGATTTGAGTTCAAATCCCTAGTGCGGCTGGTTCTATTTAGCAATGCTAAGCTCAATAGGGTGATTTCATCATGCAATTAACATGACGTTTATCAATTTGCATACTTGCTGAGTAGCTGACAGTGCTTAGGGTGGGGAATTGTCACACAGTTGATGTTTTTATATTTCATCAAACTGAGTTGTTACCAGTACAGTTAGTCTACGAGTAAAGTTGCTGCTCAGGTTTCTGTTCCTCATTTCGACAACACTTCTACGATGGCTATGTAATAAAATACCAACCACGTTGGCATTCTGGTGAAGTTCTTGGACAAATGGTCTCGCATGTAGTTAGTATATGTCCCTTGTATGCATGATAATTTGCTTGGACGATTTAAAAGTCCATGCATATGGAGGGTTTGCATCTGATTAATATTGTGGTAGAGTTATTTCTCTCCTGCATGTATGGGGCATTTATTATTAAGTGATTTATATACACATATGTATGTTGGCTTTGATATATAGGTTGATAATTTTAATAAATGAAATCGGCTTCAGATTGATCTGGAATTTGTATAACCGCCGTCCTGATATCACATTTTTGAGTTTCTGTCAGGAGATTGACTGCTCCACACTCAACTCTCAATCACGTTCCGCTGTTTGGTTATGTGGTGGAACCCACTCACTTCCCACAGAACACACATCATTTGAATTATCATTTACCTGTTTTGAAGAATTGGCCTCCCTTGTATGCTTTTGTTCATTCATTCCCTAGATTTCATTCTTTGGGAGCCATGCACATCAGTGCTGACATGGCTGAGAAATTTGATGTTCTCAAAGTCTGCCATTCTATACTTGGCATGAATTCATATGAGAAGCAAAGCTCGATCAGGGAGGTTCAATCAATGCATCATACTGACTCTCCAGACAGTATTAGCAAGGAAGAGAAGGAAAGACAGAGACGAAAAAAAATAGGACTAGCCAACAAAGGGAGAGTACCATGGAACAAAGGCAGGAAACATAGTTCGGGTAACTAGAGATAAGAGTGTAATTTTTTTTTTTATTGGATTTTAAATCTCATACATTTGGTTGAATCTAAAGTTGTGATCTTCCACGTAATGCAGAGACTTGTGAGCGAATCAAACAGAGAACAATAGAAGCCTTAAAAGACCCCAAGGTGACGTCATGTAAGATTCAATAAGTTTTATGATATTTTCTTTGCGATATGGGTGTTTTTGAATTAGCATGTAAGAGTTCATATGATTATATCAAAAGGCGCAATAACAGAACTGTTTTTAAAATGGGTGGAAGTTTGTCATTCATATTGTTGGATTTCCCTTTTCAGTTAAAAGCACTGCACAATTCATGTAAGGAGAAAATAAAAAGGCTTTCATTTTTCAATCAACTGTTTTTTTAATAAAAATATTGCTCTTTCGTTCACCCTCAATTGGTTTCAGGTTAGAAAGAAGATGTCTGAGCATCCCCGTCCTCATAGGTACACTCACAATCTTTGTCAGATATAATTAATTAGCTGTGAAACATAAGAACTTTTTTTTTTCTGTGGCAGAAACATAAGAATTTTATAAATTAATTAGCAGGGTTGTCGTTAAACTTTCAAATACCAAGAGTAGGTTTAGGCTTTGACCGAGTGGAAAGTAAATCGTAGTTTACAACCCAATATTGAGTTTGGTTATATGCACAGAGATGGAAAGAAAGACAGATGCTGTGATTGATGCCTATTTGATCACTCCCAAAATGATTACATGTATGGAAGTCAGGACCTCAATGCTGTAAACTTGTCTGCAGGCACCTTTAAGGTTGAACGAGTTCTAATGGTCGCTTCTTGTTAGAATGTTTATTAGGCCTTTATGAGCCATTGGATTGTCATTTTGAATAATGTTTGTGTAATGTCATAAGTAGTACGGTGATATAATGTAAAGGAAAGCAAGCACCCTAACTTTATGTTTATTTCTTTCTTAAATTCTCCTGTGAGAATAGTTTGGCAAGTTCAGTCATTCATCAAAGGAAGAGGGGAAAGAAATAAATTTGTGCAACCCCTTAAATGGGCCTCAGATTGTATTATGAACTTTGGATATCTACTTGTAAGCTTTATCTTACTTGCCTTTTTTGGGAGGGAGGGAGAGAGAAAACTTAGTTTAAGGTTTCTTAGACCTGCTAAACAAGTAAACATGATTTTTTTTTTTGTTTCATGAACATAATGTGACCAGTAGAAGCCAATTGCTGTAGTTTGCAGTGCACCTTTGATGAAAAATACATTTTCTATTTTAGTCTCTTTTTTTCTTTCTTTGTTTAAAGTTATTTCTTGCTCTGAGTGGTTGAGTCCAAGGCAAAAAATTTGACAAAAAAATGGACTGTTATGTAGTGCCGAGTCCAAGGCAAAAATGCGTTCTTCACTTAGACGTGTTTGGGGACAGCGTTTGAAATGGAAACGATTAAGGGAGAAATTATTTCTGTCATGGGTTGAATGCATAGCAGAGGCGGCTAAGAAAGGTGGTAGTGGACAGCAAGATCTCTGTTGGGATAGCTATGAGAAGATACAGCAAGAATTACATCTCCAACAGCTTCAGCTGGCTGCTGCAAAGAAAAAGGAAAAGGCGAAAGAGAGGGCAAAGAAAAGAGCAATGAAAGCAGAACAAGTTAAAGCAAAAAAAATGGCAAGGCTTGCTCGTGAGAGGAGAAAAGATGGAGAAGTCTTTGACGATACTGAAGAGATGACAGTTCTTCAAGGGCAGAATTGTAAGCAGAGATTAATGAAGGTAATTGCTCAATAGCCAAGACAATACTAAATGATAGCTAGAAGCATTTATGTAGTTCACTGTATATAAGCTAGAAATACATGACATATCACTCACAAACTTAGCATAAATAGTTTCACTACGCATACAATGTTAAGTTCATGAGTAGGTCAAAGAGAAGTGAGTTTTGGAGGGGCAGTGTTTTACAGTTGGAATCTGTTTAAGATTGCCCCATAATGCCTTGATATAAGTAAATAAAGAAACTGACAGTGGATAGAAAAAATGGTTAATGATTGCTTTTCATATTTGAGACAGGACTAAGGTTAAAATCTTGTATATTGCAAAATTATTTTCCTGATTCATAAACCAGCTTGGAAATTTCTTCTTCTTGAGGCCAATATGAAATTCGCACTATCTCACCCTCTGTTCTTGATGTCTTGGCTTTAAACATTTAGGGAACCTTGCTAGATCAGCATATTAATTCTTTTCCTTCATGTTTTCTAATCTGTTGCTTTTAAATGGCATCATCTTTTCCAATGTTGTTTGTTCGAGTGTGCTACTGAATTCTCTTTATTCTTAATAGCTTGAAAGGAAAACTTCAACAAATGGACAACCTGCTGCACGAAGGGACATAGTCATGTCGCATATCTCAGCTTTTGAGAAACTGGATCTAGAGCTTATAAAGAGAGGAAAAATGCAGAAAGAAGTTTCATTCGCAGACCAGATCAGAGCTGCCAAAAACAGAAGAATGGATTTAACTATGGTAGCCTCTTCCTCTGTTCATGCTGCCAACAAGAAACCAGGGGAGTATGCTTAAATTTCCACATCCCTAGCAGCAGTTGAAATAGAGGTGTATGGAGGGCAACCTCATTTTCTTATTTTCTTCTTTAAAGAGGATTTTTATGTATCTTAATGTTCATTTGTTGATGGTTTGTAGGAAGAGAAAATATCGGACTCTTGGACACATTTTCCCAACTAGTCACAAGAGTCCCCTTATTTGTTTTCAGGGCTTCATTGAGGTCCATCCGGTGCAGTGCAGCGTTTTTATGTGAAAAATTTGTTGGGTGAATCTGTCATGACCAGAAATCATATCATCCGCTTTCAAGCACAGGATTTATCTGATTTGCCTTGCCAATATCAATGCTGGTTGCATTATCAACTTTAGACAGTCGAGTTAAATTGCAAATGTATTACAAATCATCCGCTTTCAAGCACAGGATTTATCTGATTTGCCTTGCCAATATCAATGCTGGTTGCGTTATCGACTTTAGACAGTCGAGTTAAATTGCAAATGTATTACAACTTGTTTATGCAGAGTTGTTATAAGCTGTATAGGATGTGTCATGGTTTTTTTAACTGTAGTAAAAAACCTCACGGATATAGTCAATGCGTTTTCAGATTTGGTTCTTCTCTTTTAGTTTGTACACAATTTTATTGTTCTGCAGGGGTTTTGCGATGGATGCAAACTCCACTATAGAGCCCCAAGGTTTTGTAAGTTAAACAGGGAAGAAAGTAAACCATAAGTTGTGAGATTCATAGTTTATTTTCTCCGAAATAAATCGGACAGCAGCATCATATATTATCTTTGCTTTTCTTCAGATCTATCAGAAACGGCATAGTGAGGAGTTCATAATGATGTTGTAGATTTTTCCTGCAGCTGAATTGGGTTATGGTATTGTATTTTCACTTATCCGCATGAGTTTAGGGTTTCTTTTTCCCCGTAACTTTATGAACAGAACAGCATATATTCCTTAAATTTGAGTCCAGTTACTTTGAAAAAAAGAAAAAAAAAGAAAAAAGAGAAGAAGCAAACTGAAAATGCAAAATAAAAAGTACAATATTAATAATATATATCTAGCCTCTAAGCCTTCTTTTCATCCTATTACCATCACATAGAGCATGTCTTGTAGATTGTCTATGAAATGAAAATACACATATCTCCATGTCTTGTTAATAATTAAAGAACCACAAACTCCCCAAAATCCCACTATGAACCCCAATGTAATGAAAATATAAAACCATGGAAGTTGATGAAGCCCATTATCCACGTCTTTGTTGTTCTTGTTATCTGCATCAATGCCCTTATTTTGTCCACACTTATTTGGAAGTGGGGCACCACAAAGTTTTGGATTCCCTTCAAAGGCAGAAGAGTTGAAGCTTTGGAGTTGGGTGCCTGTTGGTAATGATTCTTCAAGATTACTGTATGAGACGTTAAATTCTTTTAAGAAATTAAGGCTTGCCAATGATCATGGGATTATTCCAGACAAGTGATTTGTTGAGAAGTCCAAAATCTCTAAAATTTTGTGGTTAGATATTTGGTTTGGAATGACGCTGGAGAAATTGTTGTAGCCAAGAGCCAACCCTCGGAGAAGGTGCAATTGGCCGATCTCAGTAGGTATTTCACCAACAATATTATTGTTAAGATACGTCTATCCATGGTCGTTAAAAAGACAATTTCTGCTATGGAAAAGTTAGAATTCTGGTTTTGATCATTCTGCCGAAGACCGGCAATTCAAATTCATATTTGTTTGCTTGAGATGCAATAGGTTCATAAAGCAACCTTCGTAGTTTGCAAAGTTGCTTTGGAAATTCCCCTGAAATTCGGTTGTCTAACCAGCTTATATAAAACAGTCTAGGAAAAGTCCCCAACCAACTTGGAATTGGCCTTGTTATTTAATTAAAACCCATAAGCAACATCTCTAGATTCTTGAGTTTTGATAACCATATAGGCATTTGACCAGTGAGGTCAGAATCAGCCTAACACAATAACAGAAGATTTTGGAATCCGTCAAAATCAACCATGTCCACATCAGATGGCATTCCCTCACCTTCAAAGGCACCAGCAAGCGCGAATGCGTGAAGACTTTTGCAACTCATCAATATCTTCATTGCCCTTGTGAGGTTGGTGAATCGGTTATAACCAAGCGAGAGGAATGACAAGGATTTCAATGAAAGAATCTCAGTTTGTATTTGTCCCTCTAGATGATTTCCAGCCAATCGAATGGCTTTTAGGGACCTCCATGAGTAAAGGCTTACTGGAACCGTACCAGTGAAGTTATTGATCCTCAAGTCAATTTTTTAGTAAGTTGTCTAAGTTCGGAAAAATCAAGCATGGAGATATCTCCTTCCAAGTTGTTGCTTTCCAAACGTAGTTCTACAAGGTTTGTGAAATTCATCAAAGATGGGGGCAAAGCACCTTCTAAATTGTTGAAATCAAGGGTCACAAACTTCAACTTAGATAGCTTCCCAAAATTGAGAGGAATCTTGCCGCCAAAATGATTATAGTAGAGATCAAGGGTTGCGAGGTTGGTGAGGTTGACAATGTTATCACTAATGGCTCCATGTAGTGAATTGAGAGGTAATGCAATTTCTTCAAGTTTGGTAGCATTATAGATATCTTCTGGAAGTAATCCTGAGAGGTTATTGTGATCGGCACGAAAAACTTGCAGTTTGGAACACTTCCCTTGCCTAGGAGCAAGGTTGCCACTGAATACATTGGAAGAAAAATCCAATAGCTTAAGGAAGGGAGAAGAATGTTTGAGACAAATAGAGGATGGGACATACCATGTGAAGGTATTGTTGCTGACATTGAAACTAGTCAAGTTGCTTGCTTGTTGGAAGAATGAAGATGGAATTGCACCAAAGAAGTGATTGCTGGACAAATCGACTATTCGGATATTGTTGGATGGTAGAGCAAATGGTAGCTCTCCAGAAAGACAGTTATAGCTCAAATCAAGGATCTCGAGTTGATTCAAAGAAAAGAAGAACTGAATTTCAAGTGTATATAGTGAATTGTGGGAAAGGTTCAAGTGGGTGAGATGAGTGAGATTTGCAGTTGAAAAGGGAGAGATACCTCCTTTGAGCCCTTTGGAAGGCAAGAGCAAACGGGTAACCCAACCATCTTGATCACAAGTGATGCCCTTCCAACGACAGCAATCAATGGATGTCCAATTTAAAGGAGGAGAAGATAGAGTGGAGGCAAAGGACAGGAGGGAGCTGCGGTCAGTTTGTTTGTAGGCATGAATATTTGTAGATATAATGCAAGAGAATAAGAGGAAGAGAAGGTAGCCATGAGCCATTAGGTTATAAGCTTGCACTAGCATGTTGCTTTGTGTATGTGCCGTTGCTCACATGTATTTATATATGGGTTTAGGCCATATATAAGAACAACCATGCTTGAAAACGATGCAAACAACCACCACACAATGCGAATGGAGAAGTCGGCAAACAACAACCAGAGGTGCAAATTATTGATATTGAAACCTTTGGGCCACCAGGACTTAATTTGAGGCCTTCACAAAGTACTCAAAGTTGTTGCCGTGATATATGTGATAAACTTCTTCCTTTTTTTTTTTTCACAAAAAAGAAAGAAAGAAGATATATGTGATAAACAGAATCCTTGTTGAATTCAAACTGGAATATGTTTTGACTATTTCCTTGTACTGTTTGAATTTTGTAAATCATGATTGGATAAGAACTCATCTTTGTCTTTTGAGTATCTTATCTCCACAGAATTAGGAACAGCTTGTAATTTGAAACTTGTATTGATATATTATAAATACAGCCAGCCACCCAACGTTTGACCTGTGCTTTTCCCTCATTGGTGTTTTCTTTCATTTTGGTGATAATTTTTCATGGAATTTGGAAGATATATGGTATTATTTTTCTTGCCAACCGGGAATAATGTTCAACCCTCTGAGTGGGCACAACTTAACAACTACTTGCTAAATATATTGATAGCAATAAAATGAGCCCCAACCAGGAACAAGTGAATTGTGTTGAGTTGTGGAGAATGATTCTAGGAGACGGGCGTTTGGATGTTGGCATGCGGATGTTGCATTTGTAGTGGAAGATAGCAATTCTGTAATTTCGAGCCAGCTGCAAGCTAAAAGGTAGTTCTGTGAAAGTTGCATCTAATTTTTTGATTTTCTTATAGTTAGCTTGAAAGCGATGCCTTTATAAAGGATTATGAAAGGAAGAGTGTGCGAAGACTTGTGCAACGCATTAGTATTTTCATTGCTCCTGTGACATTGGTCAATCTATTGCCACCAACCAAACCAATTGAGAGGAAGGACAAGTATTTCAATGAAAGAATTTGAGGTTGTATTTGCCCCTCTAGATGATTTAAAGTCAATCGAATTGCTTTCACGGACCTACATGAGTAAAGGCTTATTGGAAACATACTAGTGCCAAGAAGCTAACCTACGAAAATGAGCAAAAACAGATTTTTTTTAATTCAATAATGCACTTTTAGCTCACATTTATTCCAACCAAGGTAAAATCTATAAAAACACAAAAAGGAAGTAAAAGACTATAAAATGTCAAGATCTAACTCAAAACATTGGGTGAATGACATGATAAATCATGTATGAAAATGAACCCAACATCCATCCACTGACAGTGCAGCGTTTTTATGTGAAAAATTTGTTAGGTGAATCTGTCATGACCAGAAATTATATCATCCACTTTCAAGCACAGGACATATTAGATTTTCCTTGCCAATATCCATGCTGGTTGGGATATCGACTTTAGACGGTCGAGTTAAATTGCAAATGTCTTACAACTTGTTTATTACAGAGTTGTTATAAGCTGCATAGGATGTGTCATGATTTTTTTAACAGTAGTAAAAAACCTCATGGATGTAGTCAATGCGTTTTCAGATTTGGTTCTTCTCTTTTAGTTTGTAAACGATTTTATTGTTCTGCAGGATTTGTGTGTGATGGATGTAAACCCCACAATAGAGCCCCAAGGTTTGTAAGTTAAACAGGGAAGAAAGAAAACCATAAG
This sequence comes from Prunus kanzakura, assembly GCA_020521455.1. Classification (NCBI taxonomy): domain Eukaryota; kingdom Viridiplantae; phylum Streptophyta; class Magnoliopsida; order Rosales; family Rosaceae; genus Prunus; species Prunus kanzakura. The sequence continues at coordinate 819,279 of BPUM01000869.1, read as the reverse complement.
TTGTTATATTTGTAGTTTATTTTCTCCGAAATTAATCGGACAGCAGCATCATATATATTATCAAACTGAAAATGCAAACTGAAAAGAAAAAAAAGAAAAGGAAAAGCAAACTGAAGATGCAAAATAAAAAGTACAATATTAATAATATATATCTAGCCTCTAAGCCTTCTTTTCATTGTGTTGATGCGCACTGTTATCATCACATAGAGCCTATCTTGTAGATTGTCTATGAATCGAAAATACGTGTATCTCCATGTCTTGTTAATAATTAAAGAACCACACACTCCCCAAAATCCAACTATGAACCCCAATGTTGCAGGGATGTAAAACCATGGAAGGTGATGATGCCCATTGCCCTCGTCTTTGTTGTTCTTGTTATCTGCATCAATGCTCTTATTATTTGCTCCGCACTTATTTGGAAGTGGGGCACCACAAAGTTTTGGGTTCCCCTCAAACGCAGAAGCATCGAAGCTTTGGAGTTGGGTGCCTGTTGGTATTGGTCCTTGGAGATTATTGTACGAGACATTAAAATCACTCAAGAAATTAAGGGTCGCCAATGACGATGGGATTATTCCAGACAAGTGATTCATGGACAGCTCCAAAACCTCTAAATTTTTTAAGTTAGATATTTGGTCTGGAATGACACCGTAGAAGTTGTTGGAGCCAAGAGCCAACTCATTGAGAAGCTGCAATTGCCCTATCTCAGCAGGTATATAACCACTAATGTTATTGTTAGATAAGGCTATTTTTGGTGGATATGAAGACACTTTTTTCGGTGTAAAATATTGACTTGCGGGTGCCATGTTGGCGATCATAGGCAATTCAAATTCATATTGGTCTGCTTGAGATGCAATATCAGGTTCATAAAGCAACCTTGGTAGTCTACAAAGTTGCTTTGGAAATTCACCTGAAATTCGGTTGTATGATAAGGTTATATAAAACAGTCTGGGAAGAGTCCCCAACCAACTTGGAATTGGCCCTGTGATTTGATTAAAACCCATTTGCAAAATCTCTAGATTCTTGAGCTTTGATAACCATACAGGTAGTTGACCAGTGAGGTCAGAATCAGCCAAACTCAAAAGCCGAAGATTTTGGAATCCGTCAAAATCAACCATGTCATCATCAACTGGCATTCCCTCACCTACAAAGGAATCACCAAGCATGAGTGCGTGAAGATTTTTGCAACTCATCAATATCTTCATTGCCCCTGTCAGGTTGGTGAATCGGTTTGATGCAAGTGAGAGGAAGGACAAGGATTTCAATGAAAGAATCTCAGCTTTTATTTGTCCCTCTAGATGATTTTTACCCAATGCAATGGCTTTTAGGGACCTACATGAGCAAAGGCTTACTGGAATCGTACCAGTGAAGTTATTGTTCCTTAGATCCAGTTTAGTAAGTTGACTAAGTCTGGAGAAATCAAGCATGGAGATATCTCCTTCCAAGCTGTTGGATCCCAAACGCAGTTCTACAAGGTTTGTGAAATTCATCAAAGATGGGGGCAAAGCACCTTCTAAATTGTTGAAATCAAGGGTCACAAACTTCAACTTAGATAGCTTCCCAAAATTGAGAGGAATCTTGCCGCCAAAATGATTATAGTAGAGATCAAGGGTTGCGAGGTTGGTGAGGTTGACAATGTTATCACTAATGGCTCCATGTAGTGAATTGAGAGGTAATGCAATTTCTTCAAGTTTGGTAGCATTATAGATATCTTCTGGAAATAATCCTGAGAGGTTATTGTGACCGGCACGAAAAACCTGCAGTTTGGAACACTTCCCTAGCCCAGGAGCAAGGTTGCCACTGAATACATTGGAAGAAAAATCCAATAGCCTAAGGAAGGGAGAAGAATGTTTGAGACAAATAGAGGATGGGACATACCCTGTGAAGTTATTGTTGCTGACATTGAAACTAGTCAAGTTGCTTGCTTGTTGGAAGAATGAAGATCGAATTGCACCAAAGAGGTGATTGCTGGACAAATCAACTGTCCGGATATTGCTGGATGGTAGAGAAAGTGGTAGCTCTCCAGAAAGATGGTTATAGCTCAAATCAAGGATCTCAAGTCGATTCAAAGACAAGAAGAATTGAGTTTCAAGTGAACCATATAGTGAATTGTGGGAAAGGTTCAAGTGGGTGAGATGTGTGAGATTTGCAAGTGAAGAGGGAGAGATACCTCCTTTGAGCCCTATGGAAGGTAAGAGCAAATGAGTGACCCAACCATCTTGATCACAAGTGATGCCCTTCCAACGACAGCAATCAATGGATGTCCAATTTAAAGGAGGAGAAGATAGAGAAGAGGCAAAGGACAAGAGGGAGCTGCTTTCAGTTTGTTTGCAGGCATGAATATTTGTAGATATAATGTAAGAGAATAAGAGGAAGAGAAGGAAGGCATGCGCCATTAGGTTATAAGCTTGTACTAGCATGTTGCTTTGTGTATGTGCCTTTACTCAGAGTTATATTCATATATATAAGAGCAACGATGCTTGAAAAGAGGATGCTCGGCAAACAATCGCACAATGCAAATTATTGATATTGAAACCCCTCCATACGTCGAAGATATATTTTCCGCTAATGAAACCAAAGAGAGACGACCCCTTTTTTGGGCCCCCAGGAGAGCACTTGGCCTACTAAATTTGAGGTCTTCATAAAGTATACAAAGTTGTTGCCGTGATATATGGTGATAATTGTTTATGGAAATTTGGAAAAGTAGTGGAGGACTGCACTATCCATTCCCTCGAAAGAAAAGTAGTCGTCATGTTACTCTGCTTTAAAAAAGGTAAAGCATTTGTCTACCGTGTGCGTGCAATTTTCCATCAAATAATAGAGACGACCGGATGTTGACTCTAACAGTCAGTCTTTCCTTTCTTCCACATTTTCCAAGCTAGGCCATTATTATCAAGCTGTATTTCACTATGTTGGCCAGAACCCCAATATATTATGTTCTACACTTTTTTCATTTTAAAAGTTTATCAACCATTGTTCCTGTATTCACCGTTGTTAGATCTACACTCAATTTGAATCTCACTTTGCCACCTAAAATTCAATTTGTCACATTTTACCCCCTGAAATTCAATTCTCTGTCTCACTCTCCTCATATTCATTAACTCCATAAAAAATAACAGAGCATTGAGTTGTGAAGAGTAAAATGTTGAAATTGATAACAGTGAAGCCATATGTGAACATACGTTGATGCCCTATTCATGTTATAAAAATCTTTTCTATTAATTCATATTAGACTAGATATAATAACTTTCATGTATTAAGGAATCAAGGGTCAAAAATTTCAACTTCCCAAAAATAATCAATGAGAAATCACAGCAAAAAACACTAAAAAGATGCACAAGACGCATCGGATGAATATGTTAAAGCCAAGATATGGAATCGAAGTCTCCTTCAATTCGTTGAAAATGCCGTAGCAGCAGCAGCAACAGCTCCCTGAAAATGCCGCAAATGCCCTTGAGTGATCTCCAGGTTTTTGATTTGAAAGTCTTGCTGGTGACAATAATGATAAATGTAATGATTTCAAGTTTCATTGATGTACCATGAAAATCTTCCTGTTGTTTTAAGGCAAATTTTCAATTTTTATCATGGAATTTGGCAAGTGAGCTTGATCTTTGGCTTCATTTTGAGTTTGTATGTGCTGCTCCAGCTGAACTCGAGTTAGACTGAGCTTTGGTAGTTTGGTTGTTAAATTATGTGGAAAATGGTGCAAGAATTCATGTCTTTCAATCTGTTCGAATATACGAAATACCTTGTGTGCAAATTGTTTTGGCTTCATTTTGAGTTTGATCAAATTGCTAATCTGAGTATTCAGTGTACAAATTTGAATGTGTTAGCTAGATGGCTGATAGTAGCATTAATGAGGTTGGCTGCTCTAGGTAGCTGTTAGCTAGTTGGCTATTAGTAGCATTAATGAGGGATATACACAAACATATGGAATTGACTACTGGGAGACATTTGCACCTGTTGCCAAGATCAATATTGTACGTGCTCTCATATCCTTGGATGCAAATTTTGACTGGCCACTACTGCAGTATGATGTAAAGAATGCATTTCTTGACGATGACTTATAAGAAGAAGTGTATGTGGATCCACTACCTGGTATCTCTATGACATTCGGTCCCAATACGTATGCAAGCTGAGAAAATCATTATATAGGTTAAAGCAGTCACCACGAGCCTGGTTTGGGAGATTTACTGATTCCATGAAGCGTTTTGGGCAACTCAGATCACACATTGTTCTTAAAGCGTTGCGGTGGTAAACTTACGACCCTGATCATTGATAGGATTTTTAGTACCTACGCAAAGAGGGTTAAAATCACTGAAAATACTTGCAAGAATACAAGGTAGTTGTAGTATAAATGCTCATGCAAGGTCGTTGTCCCCAAAGATTGTTTGATTAATTTGTAATTAAACAAATTCTTAGTTAATAATTAAAATAGATTTTATCAAAGAGTTGAAATTTATGAATTAGAAAAGATTAAATTAACAATAAAAGAAATTGAAAGGTTGGGAAGTTGAAGAAAAACAAGTTTTAAAAACCAATTGATAAAAGCACTAAGGTTTAGCCGTCCCCGTCACAATCCTATGCAATTCTATCAATTACTTATGATCTGCACATGCCACTTTGAAGGTTAGGTTTTCCTAATTTAGATTCTACTTGGAACCTCCAACATAGAATGTATATCTAACATGCAACCCGTCCGGACGTTCGGATCAAATATGAACATGAAAGACTCATTAAGTTTTGCGAAAACCCTTTGAAAAACCATGCAACCCTTAAGACGTGATGTTCATCTTAACTGAAATTACAATTATTAATCACAAGAAGCCAGCGTCAATTTCAGGGAACCTTCCGACCAAAATTGCATCAAAAAGAGAGTTAGTTACGCATAATCATAACTAAAACCCAAGAAAATATAATCATAATGAATAAGAATGAAAACACCTTAAAGTTGTGAAAACTCCAATACCCTAGCACGTTCCAAAGCTGAAAAGAGATGTCCTAAAAATTCTTTGAAACAGAACTTAAATACTCCCACAAACAAGCTGCTCACAACCAGCTTTTCTATCCCCACAAGGAAACTAAATAAAATAAAATAATGACATGACCTAAAATCCAAATTGGACTAGGAGAATCTGTCCATAATCTGCCCAGCCACGTTTTGGCCTCAAATCTCCTTCAAATCCGGCCCAAGATAGCTTGTTTTAAAGATAAAAACGTTCTGAACACTTCTCCAGAAGGCCACGAACCCATCTGAGGTCATCTTGAGCTTCAAAAACGCAATAAAGGCCCAAAACGTCATTATTCCAGCACCGCACACTGCTTCTTTATTTTATTTTCAGAAAATAACCGCTTGGTAGAAAGATCTGAAATTTTGATAGGATCAAGCTAAGTGACTCACGAACGTCCTCCAACTAGAATTACTCCAAAATTCGTCCATTTGATTATGTTTTGCTCCAGAGGAATTCGAAAGTCCTATATTGGAAATATAATTCAAAGTATCAAAATTCTTCCAAAATATCAACCAAAATATACTAAGAATAGGGTTAAATATATAATATAAAATATGCCCATCAATCATCTATGTAGATAATACGGTGGTTACCGATAATGATAGTGAAGAGATGCAGAATCTACAGAAGTTTCTTGCAAGTGAATTTGAGATGAAGGAACTGGGTGAGTTACAATATTTTCTTGGCATAGAGGTTGCTAGATCAAAACATGGCATAATTCTATCTCAACGAAAATCTGTGTTAGATTTGTTAACAGAGACAAGAATGCTAGATTTCAAGCCAGCTGACACACCTATTGAACAGAACCACAAATTGGGGATGTATCCAGATCAAGTACCTACTGATAAAGAAAGGTATCATAGATTAGTTGGGCGACTAATTTATCTATCCCACACACCCCCTGACATAGCTTATGATGTGAGTGTGGTAAGTCAGTTCATGCATCAACCAAGTGAAGCACACATGAATGGAGTAACATGGATAATGCGATACTTGAAGACTGCCCCTGGAAAAGGGTTGATGTTCTCCAAACATACACACATGGATCTAGAAGGATACACAGATGCTGATTGGGCAGGGTCCATCACAAATAGACGATCTACTTCTGGATGTTTTACATTTGTGGGTGGCAACTTAGTCACTTGGAGAAGTAAGAAGCAAAGTATTATGGCTAGATCTAGTGCTGAAGCTGAGTTTAGGGGAATGGCTCAAGGAGTATGTGAATTGCTCTGGCTGCAGAGATTACTAAAGGATCTTAGAATTAAACAATTGAAAGCCACGAACCTATATTGTGACCAATGGCGGACCTACAGAGGCGCAAGGAGGTGCAGTTACACCTCCCCTTGCTAGAAAATCCTGTGGAGAGGCTAGAGTATGCACCTCTGCTAGTCCCAAGGTTGTGCATCTGAGGTGTTTTGCAAGGGGTTTCAAAACGAGGAAGATGACTAGGGTTTTATGTTTTCAATTTTTTGCAGCACAAACGACGTCGTCTTTGTTATCCTCCAGCTCAAAAGGCGTTTAATGAAACAGAGAGTATTGATTGATGCAATTCTGACTTTCGGCAAATTACCACTTTAACCATCTTATTATCCTCCAGCTCAAAAAACCTTTTAATTATCCCACAATCAATTAATCATGTGCGCAGATTAGAATTCCCTTCCATCTAGAAAACCCACAACCCAAAATCACTTCCCAAATTTGTTGAAGATTTCTTCAGTGCAAATTTAAGTGCTCATGGGTTAGTCTTGAAGATATATTTTATGAGGTAATATTTCTTGTGGCTTTTACAGGTTATTATTTCTCACTTTTATTTCTCATTATTATTTCTCACTTTTATATTTTGGGATTGCTTATTCTGCTTATTTATTTATATATATATATATATTTATTTATTTATTTTGATCAAATAGAAAGATTCATTCAACCGTAGCACCAACCAATGAAAAAGTTTACAAACGAACGGAGAGCGTTAGCGTGGCCTCATTAAAACCTTGCCATCCAAAACCCCCAATGGGGGAAAATCAGGTCAAGGAAAAAGAGTACCACCACATCTCAAAAAACAAACAATGAACTACACCATAGCTATATCCTTATCTAAAAGAATGCTTAACCATGGAGGAGCACGGTCTTTCCAAAAAAGTCGAGATCTCACTCTCAACCCATGCTGGGCTAGACTATGTGCCACCCCATTACCTTTCCGGTGTTGGTAGAACACTATTTTCAAAAATAAAAAATACCCATATATAATAGGCTAACTCATGTGAAACATACAAACCTATGCCCACCCAAAAAGCAACCCACATGTATTCATAACCTAAAATTTCTCTCTTCTTTAATTATCTCATCTTTAATTATCTTCTCTTTAATTACCTACCCCCAAATTTTAAGATGTTGTATATGACAACATTGAATCTAATATATTTTAAATAGGTTAGAAGTTATGTGTTCTAATCTGTTCTAGTGTTTACTTAAGAATGAATTATAATTTGCTGACTTTATTGAAATTAATAAGGTCTTTGATTTTTGGAATTTTGTTGAGATGTTTGATTTGTTGTTGATATGTTAATATTTGATTAAAGGCATTGATGTTATTATGAGAATTTATTTGATGGGATGTTGGATTAAATAGGTTATCTTTTGTTATGTCGGATCACAATCTGAACCCCAAGAAAACAAAGAATTTGTTGGAATTATTTTTTTTAAAGAAAAAGAATAGTGTTTTTTTATTTTTTGTTGCTAAACTTATATTTATGTATAGAGATGCATTTGAGGGTAAGGCTCATTATGTCCTCCTACTAGGTGCATATTTTTATATTTATTAATGAGATTCGCTCATAACGTCGAGTTTTTAATGTAAGTTTCGCCCAGCCGAATTTCAAATCCTGGATCCGCCACTCTCACCGTTTAAAATTTTGGCTAGCGCCCACTATGTATTCGACTAAATGTCTCAAAGAGGTTTCCATGTTTTGTTTGTACTATTATTTTTTTCATAAATTATGAATGACATTAGTATTGTTTAAATTCTATAGATAATAGTTGTCTATATTTTGTTTTCGAATTTTTAATCTTTTAAGTATTGCCCCTTCTTTTAAATTATAAGGCTATTTGGTTGTCAATTTTTTTTAAAGCTTTTAGCCTCTCAAAATTGCACCTCCGCCGAAAAATTCCTTGGTCCGCCAGTGAGGCCCATGATACAGATGACGAAGATGTGGTTCCAGAGGGTCACGTGTTCGGATCTTGGTTCGAGGATCTGGTACCACCACGAGTACTTCTTCCGCAAGGGCGGAACCAGGAATTTTTGAATGGGTGGGCTAGTTAAAGTTATTAGCTTAAAATCTAATGATAATTTTTTTTTGTACTTACATTTTCTATAGTTTTTCTAGAAATAAAAGTATACATTAAATCATATAAATCATGCTAATTGTAAACACAAGAAGAAAAAAAAAAATTAGAGCCATATTATTCACGAAATGGTGAATTTCATTTAGAAAAATGCTTCTCTTTTGGAGACAAATTAATATAAATTTTTTAAAATTGATGTTGGGACAAACTTTGACACCAAATACAAATGTGGAAGACCTCTAACTATGCTTATTGGTGTTGAAATTGTATATATTTTTAATTAAAATATTAGGCTATATGTATATTTAATTTATTTTTTTCCCAAACCTTCTCTGGACTACAGCCAAGGGCAGCCCTTGCCTTGGTTCTGCCCATGTTCTTCCGGAGCTAGAACGGGGTCGAGAAGTTGCGAATGCGAGTGGAGGCGGCGGAGTATATGGAGATTATATACCACCAATAATAGGGTTGGGGCCGTACAGTCTTCAATTATGGTATTTGTGCAAGAATCTACCAAAATCAACTTTATTATCAGCATGATAATGTTAGAACCCGTTCGACCTTAACCCAAAAGTACAGAGAGAATATACTATTTTTATTATTCAAAACACAATACAATTCAACATCTTTACAATACTAACTAAACTCCTAATATAGTCAATTAATTGCTAATGCAAAAGACTGAAACACCCTTGGAATCCTATCATTACCCTCCCCACAAAAACAATCCTTGTCCTCAAGGATGTAAACCAAAAAATACAACATTGCCACCACCCATAGGAAGATGCAGTAGCAACTACAAAATTTACGCTTGACCAACTGAGCTTGTGGAGAGAACTTCCAAATTAACATGTTTGAGCAGTCTGAACCTTCAAGTAAAGGACTAGTTGTTTCATTAGGTTCCAAAAACTTTCTTTAGTCAGCAGGAGCAAAACCTTTCAACTGCAATGGATACATCGCAAAAGCCAAGACAACAAATGGAAGCGTACAAAATGGCTCTCAACCCAGAATGCATAGCGCCAACTGAAATTGTCTCCCACAAAACCGCCATAAACATAGCCCACAACAATTCCAATTGGTATACACATGTAAAACATTGCAAGCCATGCTGTTTTCTGAGGGGCAGGAGCATGGTCATCAATGAACGACGCTGCAAGACTTGTGAAAGATATCTCACCAATTCCAACCAGCATACAACATATTGCAATGGTCTAAAAATCAATTGAACTACCACACGCAGCTGTGGCAAATGTCCAAACAGATAATCCAACTCCAATCTGCCTAAAATGATTGTGGCTGAACCTCCGCACTTCTTGCCACCAAATCCACCCTAGCAAGCCTCCACCTTTGTCACGAATACCCATATGATAGTCAAACTCAAAATCATTAGCATAGCCACCATGGAAACAGAGCAATTTCCACTCCTAGGCAGATGCAGATGCATTCATACAAGAAAAAGAAGAAATGAGAGTAAGCTTGTTCCTTACCCTCCTCAGTTCTTGCCTCCAAATACACCAAATGAAACCTCCCCTTTTATCACGAATGCCCATCAAGTAATCCAACTCAAAATCAAGAACGCCAGGACAACCATTGCATAACCCAGCTGAGGTAGGCATTGCAACAAACAGTGGGAGTGCAGGGCTGGCGCCCGACTCTTGGACCCTATATTGAGCAGGGATCTTGATTTCTACGATCTTGGAAGAACTCTGATATGAGGATACCAGAGTTTGCGCATTAATGGATTCAAAGCCCTCCCAAAATTGCGTCTTGTGCACAGCCGAAAAACAACTCACGCCAATAGCAGATTGTGGAGTCCTAGCAAGACCCACTGCCCTGACCAGCGAATCTTCAACTTGTTCGCTTACCAAAATGAAAAGGCATGGAATTGAGGCGGGTTGGTACTCTGGAACATCGAGACAACATTCTTTGACTCAATGATGGCCATCGGAAAAGTCTGGAACTTGGGACCATCGGGAAAGTCAGCATCGTCGGTGCTTGGAAACAGAGAGTCACATGAAGCAAGAACCGTTGGGGACAGCAAATGGGGCTGGAGATCCCAAGAAAACTTGTGATCTAAAGCATTGATGCACTCCTGATTGAAGATTTGAGCCAAGAGTGCGTCAATTCGATCAATTGAGGCCTCCATGGATGCATCAAGTCTATTGAGGGAGGCCTCCACGGCGGGTGTTAACATATCGTCCATGGCTGCGGCTCGACAAATCATACACGAGAAGGGAAACTTAGGTCCACTGGTCTCAGATAATTATGGCAAACTTTATTAAAATCAAATAATGTTACAAATATACTAATATGTGAGAAGAGTACACAAATAATGGAAACCAAAACCAAATTGGTTACTTTGAAATGTTGACCACTGCCTCCTTTTTTTTGTAGCATGAAGAAATCACATCCGAAAAAGAAGACATAATTATAAGAACAAGCAGTGCCTTATTACATCAGAAGACATAATTAAAAAACAGAGAAAATAAATCCTCCTCCTCCAAAGGATGCAACCCTAAGGATGCAACCCTTTCCTCTCCCACTCATACCCACCTACCCAACCCCAGCTCAGCCACGCCAAAACTCTCTCTCTCATTCTCTCTCTCTCTCTCTCTGTGAATGGTCAATGGGTGTAAAAGAAGCTCATATCCATAAGATGGTCACGGACCGTATCCTTCCACCCACCATGTAAATTTGAAAAAATACAATCATATATTTCTACCCACCATTATTCCTAAAATATCCTTTAAAAATAACTAATGAAAGATTTAATTGCTTAAACCTTAATAAATGAATTATCAAATTAGAGATTGACTACTTTTTATTTCTTTTTCTTTTTTATTGGATAAATTTCACTTTATTATCCGAAGGTTTCTAGAAATTCAGACTTTACTCTAGCACTAGCACCCATCTCCTGCTCCCAATCCACAATCCACCAGCTCCAGATCTCATCAGTCCCTTTCCCTTCTTGGACCTCCAACAACCCCACCCCACCCTATGCACCAGATCTCAATGTGGGTCAGCATGACGAAGGCGATCCATCCTTACAGTGGGTTGGGCAGCAAACTTCTAATCGTGAATCCAACGTCTGAGATCTTCCTAGGTCTTCATCTCGCTCTGCTGAGCTAATCGCTAGACATCCTCGAGGAGGAGCATGAGCGTGGTGGTAGAGAGGTCCAAAATGGAGTCGTTCGTTCAAGTCGCGAGAACTCGAAACGGAGGCCTACGACGAGGGTTTTAAGAGCAAGAGAGGCGGTTATGGCTTCTTGCATTTGGAGCTTGAAGGCCATGTAGAGTTCAGAGTCGGGTTTTTTTTTTTCTTTACCTCCGTTAGCTCTATGCGTTGCATGGAGGAGAGAATGGTGTGGAGGTCGTCTGTTGGGTTTGTTTTGTAATCATTTTTTGTTTCACTGGGTTTCATTAATTGAATAGGAGAAAGTAAGTTTGATGAGTAAAAGAAACACAAGAATTTTTTATTTTATTTTTACGTTTTGTTTACACCATATCCGCCAACCAATCAGAAGACTACATGTGGAAAAAGGGACCTACAAGGATGACTTGCTAAAAAGCCAATAGTCAATTACATCCCATGAAGGATCATCGACAGTGCTAGGCCTTAGCACCCGGGGTTGTCGATCATGGCAAAAGACTCATTTCATCCGGAACTTCTCACAAGTATATGTGACGGTTCCTCAAACAATGTCTAGAGTTCCACATCGAAATTCCACTCAAGATGCACGCCTCCCAAAGTCTATAAGATGAGGCACAAGTCCAAAAAGGAGGTAACTGTGACATTCGGCAATCCTGCCATTACTTTGGCCAGATCACTATTCCCTCCGTACTTATTCTAATTTAAGCATCGAAGAGCCTTCGGCTTTGGTCGGTACCACATAGGTGTCAAAGGGCTTATCGAGCATCCATTCTCTTACAAATTAATCACTCTACTGAAGCTCATATGAGGCCGAAGGTGACATTATGATTAAGTTGGGCTCAAAAGTATCCGCCAATTTTTTAGCATCAATAGGTTTGATTAATTGAAGGCGAATGAAAGATGCTGGTTAAGTATTGGGTTGGGTTAGTGGCTATCGGAGGGGGGAGGGATGGATTGGGTGGTCATGTACAAAGATAGAAGAAGAGAAAAGAGGTGGAGAGTGTTTTTTTTTTTTTCAATTTTTTTTATAAAATATTTATTATTTTTAAATAATTTGTGGGTTACTTAAATCGCACATCATTTGCCACGTCATCATCTAATAGAGTATTTGACAGAATGACTGACAGATGTATGAAAATAGTAGAAAAGTCAAACTTTTAGTACGAAGTTGATATGAAAAATACTTGATGCAGTAAAGTTTGAATTTTAGGAAACTTCCGGTTAGTAAAGTAAAATTTATCCTTTTTTATTTGTCTGTCCTTTTCTCTTTTCGCATTCAAAGGGATTTGCTAACCACAATTTCTTAGTACTAAAAAGTCTTTGTGGGCATCAAAACTTAGGGTGAAATCAATTTGCTACTAATTGAGCAGAAGACGTTTGTGAAGTAAAAACATCTGAATGAATTTGGCCTTCTCCAATCTGAAGAGTTAATCCATCTGCTGAAACCTCGTGTCGATTTTCATGCAAGAGGATTCGCCGATGATTGAGAGGAAGAAGTAAATGGGGTCAAGGAAGAGGCCCATGATGCATATGATGAAGATGTGGTTCTAGAGGGTCAACCATTCGGATCTTGGTTCAAGGATCTGGTACCACCATGTGTACTTCTTCTAGAGCTAGAACGAGGTCGAGAAGTTGTGGAGTTTTTGTATTTTTGGGGTTAGGTGTCTTGAGAGTTAGTTGGGCTGGTAGGTGCTGTTAGGGTTTTGGTAGATGGTGGTTGCTGGGCCAGGAGAACTCCTGGACGGGTGGGTGCTGTTGGGGTTTTTTTTACAATAGTTTTCAATGTTTTTTAAAATTTTAATCTAATATTTTAAATTTGTTAGCGGACGTTGGATTAATTCTTCACATAAGTTTAGTTTCTAGCTTTTCTTAGGTGGCTAATGTAAGTCTTTAGAAGTCATTTTATCAAGGGATAAACTTGTCTTTTAAATATTGAGAATAAGGTGGGTGGAGAAATAGAACAAAGAGGTGGAAATAGCATCCATAAACATGATAATGTTTTTCTCTATGTCTCATAGCCTATCAATGGCCAAGTCAAATGGGTTCAATCTGGTTAAGTCTTTGAAATTAAAGGTAGGTGTTCATGGCTTCATGAGTTGGAATTAGGGTAGTGGTTGAGTGGAATTGGATGGAATTTGTGGGGAGGGAGAGAGAGAGAGAGAGAGAGAGAGAGAGAGAGAGAGAGAGAGAGAGAGAGAGAGAGAGAGAGAGAGAGAGAGAGAGAGAGAGAGAGAGAGAGAGAGAGAGAGAGAGAGAGAGAGAGAGAGAGAGAGAGAGAGAGAGAGAGAGAGAGAGAGAGAGAGAGAGAGAGAGAGAGAGAGAGAGAGAGAGAGAGAGAGTGTTGGGTTGATTTTTATTAAAATTCTTCTATTTTTTCTATTTCATATTTCATGTTATTTTATTTTTCATTATTTAGTTATTTTTAATGTACAAATTGACTAAATTTTCCCACATATTTAACGGCAAATTAGATGAAATGTTGAGGATTTAGACGGCAGGAAGGAAATTAGTGAAAAATAAAGTTCATAACAACAATTTTCCAAAAAGAGGATAGGGGTAAATCGAAAGATAGGTACAAGTTCAAGGAGCAAATCAACAGTTAAGTACAAATTCCCACATAACTTCCTGAACAGAACAACATATATCCTTTAAATTTGAGTCCGGTTACTTTCAAAAGAAGAAAAAAAAAACGAAAAAGCAAACTGAAAATGCAAAATAAAAAGTACAAAATTAATAATATATATCTAGCCTCTAAGCCTTTTTTTCATCGAGTTGATGCGCACTGTTACCATCACATAGACCCTATCTTGTAGATTGTCTATGAATCGAAAATATGCGTATCTCCATGTCTTGATAATAATTAAAGAACCACAAACTCCCCAAAATCCCACAATGAACCCCAACGCAGTGAAAATATAAAACCATGGAAGTTGATGATGCCGATTGCCCTCGCCTTTGTTGTTCTTGTTATCTACATCCATGTCCTTATTTGGTCTGCACTTATTCGGAAGTGGGGCACCACAAAGTTTTGGATTCCCCTCAAAGGCAGAAGCGTTGAAGCTTTGGAGCTGGGTGCCTGTTGGTATTGGTCCTTCAAGATTATTGTATGAGGCATTAAATTTGTTCAAGAAATTAAGACTCGCCAATGATGATGGGATTATTCCAGACAAGTGATTCATGGAGAGGTCCAAAAACTCTAAATTTTTTAGGTCAGATATTTGGTCTGGAATTATGCCGGAGAAGTTGTTGTAGCTAAGATCCAACTTGCGGAGAAGCTGTAATTGGGCAATCTCAACGGGTATAGAACCACTCATATTATTGTTTAATAAGTATATTGTTGCTGGAAACAAAGACAATTTCTGAGATAGAAAAAGTTGATTTGCAGTTTTTATGTTGCGGAAGATAGGCAATTCAAGTTCATATTGGTCTTCTGCTTGTGATGCAATATTAGGTTCATCAATCATCCTTGGTAGTCTACAAAGTTGCTTAGGAAATTCACCTGAAATTTGGTTGTTTGACAAGTCTATATAAAACAGTCTAGGAAGAGTCCCCAACCAACTTGGAATTGGCCCTGTGATTTGATTTGAACTCAGTTGCAACATTGCTAGATTCTTGAGCTTTGATAACCATAGAGGTATTTGACCAGTGAGGTGAGACACTGCCAACATCAAAAGCCAAAGATTTTGGAATCCGTCAAAATCAACCATGTCATCATCAACTGGCATTTCCTCACCTACAAAGGATCCAGAAAGTATGAGTGCGTGAAGACTTTTGCAACTCATCAATATCTTCATCGCCCCTGTGAGGTTGGTGAATCGATTGTCACCAATCGAGAGGAAGGATAAGGATTTCAATGAAAGAATTTCAGCTTGTATTTGTCCCTCTAGATCATTTATACCCAATCCAATGGCTTTTAAGGACCGACATGAGTAAAGGCTTACTGGAACCGTACCAGTGAAGTTATTAATCCTTAGGTCAAGTTTAGTAAGTTGACTAAGTCTAGAGAAATCAAGCTTTGAGATATCTCCTTCCAAGTTGTTGAATAGCAAACGCAATTCTACAAGGTTTGTGCAATTCATCAAAGATGGGGGCAAAGCACCTTCTAAATTGTTGAAATCAAGGGTCACCAATTTCAACTTGGAGAGCTTCCCCAAATTGGGAGGAAGCTCGCCGCCAAAGTGATTAAAGTAGAGGTCAAGGATTGCAAGGTTGGTGAGGTTGGCAATTCTATCACTAATGGCTCCATGTAGTGAATTGAGAGGTAATGAGATTTCTTCAAGTTTGGTTGCATTATAGATATCTTCTGGAAGTAATCCAGAGAGGTTATTGTGACTAGCACGAAAAACCTGCAGTTTGGAACACTTCCCTAGCCCGGGAGCAAGGTTGCCACTGAATACATTGGAAGAAAAATCCAATAGCCTAAGGGAGGGAGAAGAATGGAGACAAAGAGAGGACGGAACATACCCGGTGAAGGTATTGTTGCTGACATTGAAACTTGTTAAGTTGCTAGCTTGTTGGATGAATGAAGATGGAATTGCACCAAAGAAGTGATTGCTAGACAAATCGATTGTCCGGATATTGCTGGATAGTAGAGAAAATGGTAGCTCTCCAGACAGAAGGTTATAGCTCAAATCAAGGGTCTCAAGTTGATTCAAAGACAAGAAGAACTGAGTTTCAAGTGAACCATATAGTGAATTGTGGGAAAGGTTCAAGTGGGTGAGATGGGTGAGATTTGCAAGTGAAAAGGGAGAGATACCTCCTTTGAGCCCTTTGGAAGGTAAGAGCAAACGGGTGACCCAACCATCTTGATCACAAGTAATGCCCTTCCAACGACAGCAATCAAGGGATGTCCAATTTAAAGGAGGAGAAGATAGAGTGGAGGCAAAGGATAGGAGGGAGCTGCGTTCAGTTTGTTTGCAGGCATGAATATTTGAAGCTATAATGCAAGAGAATAAGAGGAAGAAAAGGAAGGGATGAGCCATTAGGTTATAAGCTTGCACTAACATGTTGCTTTGTGTATGTGCCGTTGCCCACATGTATTTACATATATAAGAGCAGTGATGCTTGAAAAGGATGCAAACATCAGTACAAATTGAGATGTCGGCAAACCAGAGGACTTGACAGTGATATATTTGATAAACAGAATCCTTGTTGAATTCAAACTGGAATATGTTTTGACTATTTCCTTTTATTTTTATGGCAGTTGATAACTGATATGAGCTCATCTTCCATGTTAATCACTCAAAGTCCAAGTTCAAAGTTGTTTTTCTTGTTGATGATTCTTTTAAGAACTCATCTTTGTCTTTTGAGTATCTTATCTCCACAAGTTTGACGTGTGCTTTCCCTCATTGGTGTTTTCTTTGGAATTTGGAAGATATATGGTGTTATTTTTCTTGCCAGATAGATATGGCCTGAGAGTGGTAGAGCCAGTCAAGCTTGATCCAACATTATACATTGACGTCCTATCAGAGCCGGCCTTGGGCCAGGGCTACCAAGGCTACAGCCCCGGGCCCACAGCTGACGGGGGCCCAATTTTTTTTTTTTAAGCCTATGTATATATGTGTATAAAAAAAAATTAAAAACAAAAGAAGTGCCGCCTGTACCTATCAATGAAAAGGGAAGCCAATCAATCACAATTAGTCTTTATATACTCAATCTCTAGAAGAAACGTAATGAGTAAGAAAGTCCCTTATTAATTATACAATATAATATAAAACAAATAAATAAAATATGGGGAATCACAGCAGACTTTCTTAGTCAAAGAAGGAAAAAACCCTTCGAGTCTTCGACCTTCTCAGTTCATAACGCAACGCAAGCATTTTATTTTTGGTGATTCTTCTCTTCTCTAAACGCAAGCAATTTTTTTGTGGTGATTCTCCTCTTCTCTGAACGCAAGCCATTTTTTTTTGGTGATTCTCCTTTTCCCTTATTATAAATTTTGTAAATTGTATAAAAGGGCACACTTGAGAAAATTTGCCCCATTGGGTTTTCCCCAAACAAGGTTTTAATGAGGCCCCAAAGTGTTCTTCCTTATCATTTGTAAATTCTTATAATTTTAATAAAATTAATTAATTGATAATTTTTTTTAAATTTAATTTATATAAAAGGGCACACTTGAGAAAATTTGCTCTGGGCCTTCAAAAACCTAAGACCGGCTCTGCGTCCTATTCATGTTCAAAGTCGTTTTCTTGTAGAAAATTCAAAATTGGAGGATAGTCATTCTTTCCAAGTTTGCCCCTGCTTGATAGTGAAAGACGACCATGCCCCTACGCTCTCAAGTCCGGTATGATAGGCTGGCGACGTTGTTTCTTAGAAACAGCCGAGCCTTTCAATGATAACTTTTTTTTATTTGGTCAAAAAAAAAGTTTGAATAGAATAGGAGAAAACGACAAAGACAGACAGAAGCAATGTAACTACTAGAATAAAATATTGATAGCAATTAACAACTACTTGCTAAATATATTGACTGCAATAAAAATAAAGTGGATGTGGACCCCACCACCTTGTTCTGTTTATTTTGTCAATTTCTCCCACTTTCTATTTTGTTTTGTGTTTTTCTTTTGTTGCCCACTGCTCACTTTGATCCCTCTGTTCCATCTTCTTGTGCGTTTATCCCTCTCTTGGGCTGCGTTCTTGCACCACTGCTCAAACTTTTTTTTATATTCACGGATCATGCATTCTTTCTGTTTCTTTTTAACTTTTTTTAGTTAAAAATAATAATTCTCAGTAATCAAAGGTTGTAGGGGCAAGAAAATTTCTTAATAGCAAATAATAATAATAATTGAAATATAGAAAGTTTATTTATCTTGGTAATTCAATATTGGAAAGTTGGTAAAATTGGACGAAATTTATCGCTGATGTATTATGAGGTTCATATGTATTCACGATGTAGAATCGTTGATAACGAATGTAGTCAATAAATTCATCACTTGGGAAAAATAAACCATTCATTTGTTTACTATTTGAGGATTTAATTGTCTACAATTATTACTTTGAATTTTTCTATTTGTAGTGGGACTAACCGTTATAATAAATCAAAAGCTAGAGGTTAAGGATTTTAATTTTATTTATTATAAAAATATGGTAATTAAACAAAATTAACTCAAATGCTAGAACTAGTGAAGGCTTAACTTTTTAGTCTTTTAACGACAAAGACAGACAGAATCAGGTTTGCGCGGTGAGGGCTGTAACTACTATAATAAAATATTGATAGCAATAATGTTCAACCCTGTTAACAAATTAACAACTACTTGCTAAATATATTGACTTGCAATAAAATGAGCCCCGACCATGACCAAAGATGGATGGAGTGGATGTGGACCCCACCACCTTGTTCTGTTTATTTTGTCAATTTCTCCCACTTTCTATTTTGTTTGTGTTTTTCTTTTGTTGCCCACTGCTCACTTTTGATCCCTCTATTCCATCTTCTCGTGCGTTTATCCCTCTCTTGAGCTGCGTTCTTGCACCACTGCTCAAACTCTTCGTAGTCTTTTTCAATTATAAACTCACGAATTTTAGTAAAAGTAAAATGAAATTCTTTTAAGTCCTCGGGTTATAACAAATCCCTATTTTTATTCTTTTTGGTGCAAGAATGATAATTCTCTATCTTATACTGTAGTATGGTAGTACTTGTTGTTACTAGTTACGCTTAATCTTGACGACATTGCCCGGTTTTTGTACTAGTTATGCTTCCTATCAATAAAATTCTATCGCTATAAAAATAAAAATAAGTACTTGTTGTGAATATGACTATGAGCAAAAAAATTTAGATGATATATGAAGAAATTATCTCACGTGTCATTGCATTATTAACTAAGGAAAGCAAAAAATATTAACCCCTTATATAAGAGTTTTGCTCAAGGGGGAGTTAGAAAAAGTTTTTTGGGGGAGCCAAATGTGATAACTTAGTTTGTAGGCCGTTACATAACTTTTTTGCCAAATTTTTTTATAAAACACAACAAATGTTCTTAAATGTACAAAGAGCCACGTGTAGGTTCGGGGGCATGACCACTCAAGGCTAGTATGTGGCTACGCCACCTGTGACTACATAGAATTTGGAAGAAAATGTGGAAAACTTTTATCAACTTGAAGGAAAAGACAAACTATGAAGCTTCCCAACAACTGCAGAAATAGAAAAGACTGGAACTAAAAATTTTCTGAAGGGTGGGCTAATATTTTGTTAAACGATAAAACAAAATTAAGTCAAACCAAGAACAACTAAATTTTAATTTTTTTGAACTTGAACGATTCAATTAACATGATAATATAAAACTAGAAAACTACAGAGTTTTCTTAACTACACAGCCATAAAAGTGAAGAATTTGCACATATGGGAGTTGGCTGGGGTGGGCTAAATGTCAAGATCTTGATACTACGTGCTATAAAAAGTATTTTTGACCAATGTTTCACTGGGCTACAGTTGAGGGTAGCCTATATCTAGTTCTACCATTACTACGTGATCGGACTCCAGCACTGTTGTATAATTTCTCGTTAATTAGAAAGAAGGTGCCTAATTTAAAGCACAAACTTCTGTAAAAATATATAGTTGCACAGGAAATGCTTGAAGCATTTGTTTACATTGTCAAATTGTCCATCTCTAATGCCACCAGGAGATGACTTGATCTACTTAATTTAAAGTCCACAACGCCTTGAAAGTATTCAAAGTAAGAAATTGGCAAACAACCATAACCATACAATACAAATTCTTCAAACCCCTTCTATACGTCGAAGAGAGATTTCAACTAATGTAGCCAAAATTGTAAACCACATTAGGTCTAAAGCACGATGAGAGGACTGGACCTTCTAGCAGTTACTATGCACTACTGTAGGAGAAGCAGGAGAAGCAGTGCTGGTCAAGTCTTATCTTAACATTACATACATTGACATCTTATTGATGTTACACATGGCCAAACAGATGAGCTTTAGGAAATGGTATATCAAGCAAAAGACGAAAGGCATAAAAGATGATACACACGGAGTAAATTCATGGATATATGAAACCCCCATAATTATATTGAGATTTTCTATTTAAACCCCGAATTTCTCTTTGTTCACCACAATACTTAAATCATTAAGCTGTAAGTCTGAGCACCACCTGCGTATTATGATAGATACAAGTGCAGAAAAATCTCATTTGATACATCTGATTTTTCTGCATATTTAGTGATGAGGCTAAAACCATGTAGATATTAAAATTAAGCAGATATTCTTAAGTTTGAGACTGCAACTCTAGAGTATCTATAAGTTCCTTTCATTCTTTTTGCCAAGTAAGTTTCTTGAATCTTATAATATATTATACCCATGATCACATAAATTCCAAGCATATACCCTTCATACGAAATTTCATTGACATTGAGTATCAAAAACAGCAAGCTCTTGACAAAGATTGAAAGAAACATAATATGATTTAAAAAACAAAGTTGGAACAGGGCAGCATGTAGTCATTGTCTACAGGTCAACGGCAGCATATAAAATCATTTATGATGTACATTCCCATGAAGTCTCTCTCACAGTTGTAAATTTCCTCAAAAGATACTATTTTAGCTAATAAAAAATAAAAAACACTGACCAATTGCTTAACGTTGACAAGTACCATTTAAATATCCCAATGCTTTCCAGAAGCTCATGGAGATTAATCGTGTATTTCATCTAATATAAAAGCATTGCTTAACTGAAATTCATTACTTAATTGTGGGGTTTAAATAGAAAATCTTTTTTTATTTCTTATTTTTTCAGCTTGGTGTGTATTTAAGGGTAGTTTGGGAAGATAGTGGGGTTTACTTAGAAATTGTGAAAATTTAAATTAAAAGTTGGGGTGAACTTAGAACATGGGGTGAACTAAGAGAAGTGTGGGGCTTAAATAGAAAATCTCATTATATTTAAGTCTATGCGACTCAATTGAACAACTTATACTACGAGGGCATGCAGTCTTCAGTCTTCTTTCGTCCCAACAACGTCAACAACTTTATAAACCATCCAACCAAAATTCGATTTGAACCAACTCATATTGTAATTTGTAACAAGAGACCTGATGAGAGATGAAATATTGATACAGTAAAGGTAAATTCTCTCAACAATTTGAACCCAAAGGATTCTCATTTTAATGGGTTCCATGATGGGTGGGACGATCTCGAATTTAACTTGGTCTCAAATCCGAGAACTTGTAGCCCAAAATCATATCCCCTATTGGATTTCATTGAACATGTAAAGGGAGATTCTCACTATAGTTATCTTAAGTGGTGCAGTAAGATATTTTCCAAGCATCTTATCTACTATCATGGCTTCAGGTTAAGAGAATATTACAGAGGGAGTTGCGGAAGGATCAGAGCTGCACAGGTAGATGGGTTATGAAGTCGTAGAGGAAGAGAGTGAATAAGATTGTTGGGAAATATACATGAAATCAAATTAAAGAAGAGAGATAATAGAAAGAAAAAAAAAGAATGAGAGAGAGAGAGGAGTTTTTGAAGTTTGTGTTTGTTGCTAATCTAAAGGCTAAAGATGTGTGTAAAAAAGTGTGGTTTTATGTGTCCCCCGATCCTGACCCATATATATCTATATATATAAAGCAAAAGGCAAAGAATGGTGAAACATTCAAAATACCAGGAAATGCCTTTGGTTAATGCAAACATTAAGAATTGAAATTATTAATTAAATGAGGATAATATGGTAAATTCACATATTTTCATATTTAAAAAAATTAAAATTAAAAGAAAAATCAGATAATGGCCTATTTTTATGGAACACAACTACCCATTATCTTTTTTAATTCTAAAATAAATTTTAATTTTTTTTTTAAAAAAGCCTCTCGCAGGCACGGAAGTGCGTGCGGAGAGGCTAGGATATATATAAGAGCAACAATGCTTGAATACGATGCAAATTTAAAGTCCACAATGCCTTCAAAGTACTCAAAGTTGTTGCCGTGACTAATGGAGATAATTTTTCATTCAATTGGGAATATATATGGCCTCAGAATGACAGTGGCAGTCAAGCCTTATCCAACATTACATTGACGTCCTTATTGATGTTAAACTGCAGGAGAGGCAGAACCTTCGTAGCAAATCTTCTCTCTCTTCATTCACAAGTCACTAGCATCTGTTAACTACAGGACCAAAAGACGAAAGGCATAAAACATATCTAATCTAGAAATCCCTTCACCAATAGCCACACACTCAGTAAATTGATGGATATATTAAACCCAACAAATTAATATATCAGTCTCTGAGTTGATTCAATTGAACAACTTATGCTGCAACGTGAACAAGGTATTGATATGTTCAAATGCTGACCAAATATTTTTGTAGAGAATGAATCTGTCACATGCCGTCGTGCTTCTATGCCCATTCTCTGCGCAATCTGCGGGTCTTGGATAAGTTTTTTTTTTTTCGTCGAAATCGAGTTTCATTGAATAGAAGGTCAAAGCCAGATTACATCAAAATGAACTCAAATAATTGAGTTCACACAAAATGCAATACAAATAGACATATAACCCACTAGAATTAAAACTACCAAAATGCATAAAGCACACATAAAGGCATAAAGCCCACATAGAGGCCAAGAGCCCACATAACGGCAAAAAGCCCACACAAGGCAAAAGCCCACTAAGCACAACACAACATTAGGAAACCCTAACACCGATAACAGGTATGTGCCGCACAATCCTTCAGCCACAAGCCGCACCACCATAGCAAGTCGACAGCCACCAAATAGAAACCAATAACCAACAGAAAATGGTGGTGAGCAAGTCACCCAAGCTGCACCTAGTAGGAGTAGCGCTACCATAATCCAAGCAATAAGTGCTATTTGCACTTTAAGGGCATCCCAAACTCCATCAGTTCCATCGACGATAGACATCGGAAGAAACCGTGGAGTCAAGGAGCCGATAAAAGTGGTTAAGACCAACTGATGTGACGGAGCCTCCAACAATGAGGAGAGAAAATGCATTACAAAACCCTGTAAAGAGCACCAGAAAAATAACACCGAAGCCTTGACAGCCTCTGAAACTTGACTTCAGGCCGATGGGCAGTCCCTGGGAACGAATAGATCTTAGTAGATCTAAACAGGAGCACCAAAATCGGAGCCCACCACCACCGCCGAAGGAGCAACCAGAAAACCACGAACCCAACAAGATCAACCACAGTTGCAGAAGAAATGAGGGTAAGGTGAGATCTGGGCCAAAACCAACCTAGGACAAGGCAGGAGAAAAGTGCGTGAAAAAAATTAAAGAAAACCAAAACAGGGGGAGAGAGAGACGATAGAGAGGAGGGTTGTGAGGAAGGAAAGGGAGGGGAATCAGAAGGGGTTGGAAAAATGAAGATGGCCACCAACCCCTAAAGGGGGCGGCGGCTGAGCTTTCACAGAGAGAGAGTTTTCTTTTCGCTAGGGTTTTTCAGAGTTAATAAATTTGTTTGTTTGCAAGTTGTTATCATGCTATGGTCTTGGATAAGTTTAGGCATAGCCAAGGGAGAACTCTCTTGGGTTACAATCACAAAGAAATCATGTTTCACTGTTCTTAACTGTCTCTAGGGCCCCCACTATTGCACAATTTGTCACACTTTACCCCCTGAAACTCAATTTTCCGTCTCACTTTGTCCATATTCATTAACTCCATAAAAAATAACAGAGCTTTGAGTTGTGAAGAGCAAAATGTTGAAATTGATAACAGTCAAGCCATACGTTGATGCCCTATTCATGTTATAAAAATCTTTTATATTAATTCATATTAGACTAGATATAATAACTTTCATATATTAAGAAATCAAGGGTCACAAATTTCAAATTCCCAAAAATAATCAGTGAGAAATCACAGCATAAAAACACTAAAAAGACGCATCGTTTGATTAAAAGTCAAGTCCAAACAGGCGCATCATTTTACCACTTCCATCCAAACCACACCTCGACGCACGGTAGACCGTGCTGGCACGCCCGCGCACAACCGCACCCCATCCAAAAGCAGGAAGCCGCATGTCCACGCATATCCCCTCGGCCCGGAACTCCAGGCCGTGAGATTTGCGCGGCAGACAGTGTTGGGTTGATTTTTATTAAAATTCTTCTATTTTTTCTATTTCATATTTCGTGTTATTTTATTTTTCAGTATTTAGTTATTTTTTATGTACAAATTGACCAATTTTTCCCACATATTTAACGGCAAATTGGATGAAATGTTGAGGATTTAGACGACAGAGAGGAAATTAGTGAAAAATAAAAGTTCATATAAATAATTTTCCAATAAGAGCATAGGGGTAAATCGAAAGATAGGTACCAGTTCAGGGAGCAAATCAATAGTTAGGTACAAATTCCCCCATAACTTTATGAACATAACAACATATATCCTTTAAATTTGAGTCCAGTTACTTTCAAAAGAAGAAAAAAAAATGAAAAGCAAACTGAAAATGCAAAATAAAAAGTACAGCATTAATAATATATATCTAGCCTCTAAGCCTTCTTTTCATCATGTTGATGTGGACTGTTATCAACTTATCATCACATAGAGCCTATCTTGTAGATTGTTTATGAATTGAAAATATGCATATCTCCATGTCTTGTTAATAACTAAAGAACCACAAACTCCCCCAAAATCCTACTATGAACCCCAACGCAACGAAAATATAAAACCACGGAAGTTGATGAAGTCTATTGTCCACGTCTTTATTGTTCTTGTTATATGCATCAATGCCTTTACTTGGTCCGCATTTATTCGGAAGTGGGGCACCACAAAGTTTTGGATTCCCCTCAAAGGCAGAAGCGTTGAAGCTTTGGAGCTGGGTGCCTGTTGGTATGGGTCCTTCAAGATTATTGTATGAGGCATTAAATTCTTTCAAGAAATTAAGACTCGCCAATGAGGATGGGATTATTCCAGACAAGTGATTCGAGGAAAGGTCCAATACTTCTAAATTTTTTAGGTTAGATATTTGGTCTGGAATGATGCCGGAGAAGTTGTTGGAGTCAAGAGCCAACTTGCGGAGAAGCTGCAATTGGCCTATCTCGGCAGGTATATAACCACTAATGTTATTGTTAGATACGTCTATCCATCCTGGTAAAAAATACAATTTTTGCTGTGGAAAAGTTTGATTTGCATTTATGCTGACGCTGTTGCTGGTGAGAGGAAATTCAAATTCATATTTGTCTACTTGAGATGCAATATTAGGTTCATAAAGCAAACTTGGTAGTCGACAAAGTTGCTTTGGAAATTCACCTGAAATTCGGTTGTCTGACAATCTTATATAAAACAGTCTAGGAAGAGTCCCCAACCAACTTGGAATTGGCCCTGTGATTTGATTAAAACTTAGACACAAGATCTCTAGATACTTGAGCTTTGATAACCATAAAGGTATTTGACCAGTGAGGTTAGAACTTTCCAAAGCCAAGACCCGAAGATTTTGGAATCCATGAAAATCAACCATGTCATCATCAGATGGCATTCCCTCACCCACAAAGGAACCACTAAGCAAGAGTGCATGAAGACTTTTGCAACTCATCAATATCTTCATTGCCCCTGTGAGGTTGGTGAATCGATTGTAACCAAGAGAGAGGAAGGACAGGGATTTCAATGAAAGAATCTCAGCTTCTATTTGTCCCTCTAGATGATTCCAAGTCAACCGAATGGCTTTTAAGGACCGACATGAGTAAAGGCTTACTGGAACCGTACCAGTGAAGTTATTCATCATCAAGTCAAGTTTAGTAAATTGACTAAGTCTGGAAAAATCAAGCATGGAGATTTCTCCTTCCAAGTTGTTGGATCCCAAACGCAATTCTACAAGTTTTGTGCAATTCATCAAAGATGGGGGCAAAGTACCTTCTAAATTGTTGAAATCAAAGTTCACAAACTTCAACTTAGATAGCTTCCCCAAATTGAGAGGAAGCTCACCGCCAAAATGATTATAGTAGAGATCGAGGGTTGCAAGGTTAGTGAGGTTGACAATTTTATCACTAATGGCTCCATGTAGTGAATTGAGAGGTAATGCAATTTCTTCAAGTTTTGTAGCATTATAAATATCTTCTGGAAATAATCCTGAGAGGTTATTGTGACCGGCACGAAAAACCTGCAGTTTGGAACACTTCCCTAGCCCAGGAGCAAGGTTGCCGCTGAATACATTGGAAGAAAAATCCAATAGCCTAAGGAAGGGAGAAGAATGTTGGAGACAAATAGATGATGGGACATACCCTGTGAAGGTATTGTTGCTGACATTGAAACTAGTCAAGTTGCTTGCTTGTTGGAAGAATGAAGATGGAATTGCACCAAAGAAGTGATTGCTGGACAAATCAACTGTCTGTATATTAATAGATGGTAGAGAAAGTGGTAGTTCTCCAAAAAGACGGTTATAGCTCAAATCAAGGATCTCAAGTTGATTCAAAGACAAGAAGAACTGAGTTTCAAGTGAACCATACAGTGAATTGTGGGAAAGGTTCAAGTGGGTGAGATGGGTGAGATTTGCAAGTGAAAAGGGAGAGATACCTCCTTTGAGCCCTTTGGAAGGTAAGAGCAAACGGGTGACCCAACCATCTTGATCACAAGTGATGCCCTTCCAACGACAGCAATCAAGGGATGTCCAATTTAAAGGAGGAGAAGATAGAGTGGAGGCAAAGGACAGGAGGGAGCTGCGTTCAGTTTGTTTGCAGGCATGGATATTTGTAGCTATAATGCAAGAGAATAAGACGAAGAGAAGGAAGGGATGAGCCATTAGGTTATAAGCTTGCACTAACATGTTGCTTTGTGTATGTGCCGTTGCTCACATGTATTTACATATATAAGAGCAAATTGAGAAGTCGGCAAACAACAACCACAATGCAAATTGTGTGGTTGAAGAGATATTCCCACTAATGAAACCAGAGAGAAGAACTCATTGGGTCTTAAGGGATATTCCCACTAATGCCGTTTTCAGATTTGGATGCAAACATCACTGCAAATGGAGAAGTCAGCAAACAACAACCACAGAATGCAAATTATTGATATTGAAACCATTGGCCACCAGAAGAGGACTTGGCCGTGATAAACGTTTTTTTTTTTTTTTTTTTTTTTTTTCACAAATTAGAAAGAAAGAAGATATATGTGATAAACAGAATCCTTGCTGATAACCGATACCAGCTCATCTTCCATGTTAATCACTCAAAGTCCAAGTTGAAAGTTGTTTTTTCTTGTTTTTCTTGTTGAGGGTGAATGTGGACCCCACCACCTTGTTCTGTTTATTTTGTCAATTTCTCCCACTTTCTATTTTGTTTGTGTTTTTCTTTTGTTGCCCACTGCTCACTTTTGATCCCTCTGTTCCATCTTGATAGCCATAAAATGAAATTCTTTTAAGTCCTATTTTTATACATAAGATGTTTTTCTTTTGTTATAACAAATCCCTATTTTTATTCTTTTTGGTGCAAGATTGATAATTCACTATCTTATAGTGTAGTATAGTAGTATGACCACATAGTACTTAAAATGGAAAAATATCAACTTAGCTCATCCATATTATAACAGTTTATGATGAGCTATATTACGTGCAAGGGTGGAACTAAAAATTTTCAAAAGGGTGGACTAATATTTTGTTAAACGATAAAACAAAATTAAGTGAAACCAAGAACAACTAAATTTAAATTTTTTTGAACTTGAATGATTCAATTAACATGATATAAAACTAGAAAACTACGACTTTCTTAACTACCCAGCCATAAAAGTGAAGAATTTGCACATATGGGAGTTGGCTGGGGTAGGCTAAATGTCAAAATCTTGAAATTACGCGCTATAAAAAGTAGTTTTGAACAAGGTTGCACTGGGCTACAGTGGAGGGTAGCCTATATCTAGTTCCACCATTACTACGTGACCGGACTCCAACATTGTTGTATAATTTCTTGTTAATTACAAAGAAGGTGCCTAATTTGAAGCACAAACGTCTGTTAAAATATATAGTTGCATAGGAAATGCTTGAAGCATTTGTTTACATTATCAAATTGTCCACCTCTAGTGAACAAAGGGCCATAATTAATTAAACGTAGAACTGTTGGATTTGTTTAATTCATGAGAGTTCACCAAGGAATTTCATAATGTTTCTCGAAATATGATGAGGGGGCGAATTACTTTTCCCTCACTGATGATATCAAAATACAATTAATATAAATGAGGCAGTTTGTAGAGGAACAAGCATAAATCTTTTTCATGTATAAATGTATAAATCCTATCCTAGGATTCTGATGTGATTCCTTTTTTTAAGCCTAAAGGCATAAAATTCCATGATCCGTAGTGACCGAATGGTATACATAAGATGTTTTGTGCCTATCTTCTTGTACTGTCCAATCTGCCAAAAACCTGTTTTTAATTATATTGGAACTTTGAGAAGATTTTGGCCCCAAGTTTTTTGTAAGTTTGTAACACTTTCTTTTGTTTTATAGGGATTGGGAGCTGATATATTCATGAATTGTATATTTCTTTTTGTTTTTTGTTCTTTTGTTTTATATATACAAGTGTTATTGGGGAGGGGGTTTTCTCACATACACATACTATCAAGGTGACAAGAGAGTTCGAAATTAAGACCACTGATTTACAAATCAAGGCCATTTTCCATTAGACTAGACTCTATTGGCTTCATGAATTGTATTTTTGACTATATTATAATGGACTGAAAATTTGACCTATTCCAATCCTAAACAATTTCCCCCATCTTCTCTCACCACTTGGTCAATCCCGGACATTAAGAAGGCAGTAGTCTTTGGTGATCAAACATGATTAGGAACATCAATACTTTGTTACCTCCATGATTAGTAACAAACTAATGTTTTTGTTTCCAAACTCGTTAATTACAAATATTGTTTTAATACAATATTCATCGAAAGTAAGTAATCAGGAATCAATAACCACTTGCATCTAATTTTTTGATTTTCTTATAGTTAGCTTGAAAGCAACGCAGTTATAAAGGATTTTGAAAGGAAGAATGCGCGAAGACTTGTGCAACGCATTAGTATCATTGCTCCTGTGACATTGGTTAATCTATTGCCACCAAACCAATTGAGAGGAAGGACAAGTATTTCAATGAAAGAATCTGAGGTTGTATTCTTAAGCTTTAGCATTGGGATGACAACAGAAACCTGATCTGCTAGTATAATGAAGCAACAAAAAGGCACCGCAGAAATGCACACAAAGCATGAAGACGATAGAATATATGTCAGGGTAGGAAAGCACCATATACAGTAACAGGAAAGAAGCATGGGAAACCGAATGACATTAAAACATCAAATAATGCACTGATTTTAAATGACGGTTTATCACCGCGAAACTGAGAAAAAAGGAAAAGGAAAGAAAAGAAAATTTGATATGTTTGTTCTAACTATGTATAAACCATCTTCCAAATCCTGTTTGATGAAGTTCCTATAGCAGGTCTGTGTTTCTAATCATGTTTCTCTCAGAGTACACACACCAAGACAACTTGAAACTGTCATTTTCAACATTTTATTGTAAAATGGGTCATCATGTAAATCTTTCATTCAACTTTCAAACAAACTTACATATGAAAAAAGACAGCATGCTAAGAAAAGGAAATTTTTTACAGGGCCACGAGTTTTTATGGTTGAAGAAAAAGAAAAAACAGAGTGCTGACATGGCTGAGAAATTTGATATTCCCAACGTCTGCCATTATATAATTGGCATGAATTCATATGAGAAGCAAAGCTCGATGAGGGAGGTTCAATCAATGCATCATACTGACTCTCCAGACAGTATTAGCAAGGAAGAGATGGAAAGACACAGCTCCATTGCTTGCTGTTGCCCCTGTTTATTTTAATATGTTTAAAAATAAATAAAAAATAAAAACTTAAATGAAACGGTGTCGTTTCTCCATGAATCAAAAGACTAAAAAAAGGAAGCGCTCTGCCTGCAATGCTTGCTGCGCTGAAGTTGAAGTTGCTGCAACCCTTTGAGGCATTTCCTCGAACAGATGGCGAGCATGAATTGCCCAGCCATCCAGCTAGTGCAGGGGTCAATTTTTCTTCCTCTAGTGTTGGATTCCGGAGTTGCAGTGGTCAATTGACCACCCTTGCTCCTCTGTGGATCCGTCCCTGGTTGATCAGCATATTAAATATTTTCCTTCATGTTTTCTAATCTGTTTCTTTTAAATGGCATAACCTTTTCCAATGTTATTGAATTCTCTTTCTTCTTAATAGTTTGAAAGAAAAACTTCAACAAATGGACAAGCTGCTGCTCGAGGGGACATAGTCATGTCGCATATCTCAGCTTTTGAGAAACTGGATCTAGAGCTTATAAAGAGAGAAAAAATGCAGAAAGAATTTTCATTCGCAGACTAGATCAGAGCTGCCAAAAACAAAAGAATGGAATTAACTATGGAAGCCTCATCCTCTGTTCATGCAGCCAACAAGAAACCAGGGGAGTATGCTTAAATTTCCACATCCCTAGCAGCAGTTGAAATAGAGGTAAGAGGTGTATGGAGGGCAACTTTTTTTCTTCTTTAAAGAGGGACAATTTGCTTGATTTTATGTAGCTTAATGTTCATTTGTAGGAAGAGAAAATATCAGACTCTTGGATGCATTTTTCCTTGCCAATATCCATGCTGGTTGTGATATTGACTTTAGACAGTCGAGCTAAATTGCAAATCTCTTACAACTTGTTTATTGCAGAGTTGTTATAAGCTGTATAGGATGTGTCATGATTTTTTTAACAGTAGTAAAAAACCTCACGGATTTGGTTCTTCTCTTTTAGTTTGTAAACAATTTTATTGTTCTGCAGGGGTTGTGTGATGGATGCAAACTCCACAATAGAGCCCCCAAGGTTTTGTAAGTTAAACATGGAAGGAAGAAAACCATGAGTTGTGAGATTTGTAGTTTATTTTCTCCAAAATAAATTGGACAGCAGCATCATATATTATCTTTTCTTTTCTTCAAATCTATCAGAAACAGCATACTGAGGAGTTCATAACGATGTTGTAGATTTTTTCCTGCAGCTGAACTTGGTTATGGTATTGTATTTTCACTTGTCTGCATGAGTTTAGGGTTTCTTTTCCCCCATAACTTTATGAACCGAACAACATATATCCTTTAAATTTGAGTCCAGTTACTTTGAAATGAAGAAGAAGAAAAAAAAAAGGGTAAACCAACTGAAAATGCAAAATAAAAAGTACAATATTAATAATATATATCTAGCCTCTAAGCTTTCTTTTCATCCTGTTGAGGGGGGACTGTTATCATCACATGGAGCCGATCTTGTAGATTGTCTATGAATCGAAAATACGCATATCTCCATGTCTTGTTAATAACTAAAGAACCACAGACTCCCCCAAAATCCTACTATGAACCCCAACGCAGCGAAAATGTAAAACCATGGAAGTTGATGATGCCCATTGCCCTCGTCTTTGTTGTTCTTATTATCTGCATCCATGTCCTTATTTTGTCTGCACTTATTTGGAAGTGGGGCACCACAAAGTTTTGGATTCCCCTCAAAGGTAGAAGCGTAGAAGCTTTGGAGCTGGGGGCCTGTTGGTATTGGTCCTTCGAGGTTATTGTAGGAGACATTAAAATCTCTTAAGAAATTAAGGCTTGACAATGACGATGGGATTATTCCACACAAAAGATTCGTGGAGAGGTTCAAAACCTCTAAATTTTTTAGGTTAGATATTTGGTCTGGAATGACGCCGGAGAATTTGTTGGAGCCAAGATCCAACTCCTGGAGAAGCTGCAATTGGCCAATCTCAGTGGGTATATCACCAACAATGTTATTATTAGATAAGACTATCGTTGCTGGAAACAAATACAATTTCTGTGTTGGAAAAGTTTGAATTCTGGTTACGCTGCTGATGCCGTACATAGGCAATTCAAATTCATATTGGTCTTCTTGGGATGCAATATTAGGTTCATAAAGCAACCTTGGTAGTCTACAAAGTTGCTTTGGAAATTCACCTGAAATTTGGTTGTTTGACAAGTTTATATAAAACAGCCTAGGAAGAGTCCCCAACCAACTTGGAATTGGCCCTGTGATTTGATTTAAACCCAGTAGCAACATCTCTATATTCTTGAGCTTTGATAACCATAAAGGTATTTGACCATTGAGGTCAGAATCAGCCAAATTCAATACCCGAAGATTTTGGAATCCGTCAAAATCAACCATGTCATCATCAGATGGCATTCCCTCACCTTCAAAGGAACCGGCAAGGGAGAGTGTGTGAAGACTTTTGCAACTCCTCAATATCTTCATTGCCCCTGTGAGGTTGGTGAATCGATTGTAACCAAGCGAGAGGAAGGACAAGGATTTCAATGAAAGAATCTCGGCTTGTATTTGTCCTTCTAAATGATTTCCACTCAATCCAATGGCTTTTAGGGACCTACATGAGTAAAGGCTTACTGGAACCGTACCAGTGAAGTTATTCATCCTTAGCTCAAGTTTAGTAAGTTGACTCAGTCTTGAGAAATCAAGCATGGAGATATCTCCTTCCAAGTTGTTGTTTCCCAAACGCAGTTCTACAAGGTTTGTGCAATTCATCAAAGATGGGGGCAAATCACCTTCTAAATTGTTGAAATCAAAGGTCACAAACTTCAACTTGCAGAGCTTCCCCAAATTGAGAGGAAGCTCGCCATTCAATTGATTAAAGTAGAGGTCAAGGATTGCAAGGTTAGTGAGGTTGGCAATTCTATCACTAATGGCTCCATGTAGTGAATTGAGAGGTAATGCAATTTCTTCAAGTTTGGTGGCATTATAGATATCTTCTGGAAATAATCCCGAGAGGTTATTATGACCGGCACGAAAAACCTGCAGTTTGGAACACTTTCCTATCCCAGGAGCGAGGTTGCCACTGAATACATTGGAAGAAAAATCCAATAGCCTAAGGAAGGGAGAAGAATGTTGAAGACAAATAGAGGATGGGACATACCCTGTGAAGCTATTGTTGCTGACATTGAAACTAGTTAAGATGCTCGCTTGTTGGAAGAATGAAGATGGAATTGCACCAAAGAAGTGATTGCTGGACAAATCAACTGTCTGGATATTGCTGGATGGTTGAGAAAGTGGTAGCTCTCCAGAAAGACGGTTATAGCTCAAATCAAGGATCTCAAGTCGATTCAAAGACAAAAAGAATTGAGTTTCAAGTGAACCATATAGTGAATTGTGGGAAAGGTTCAAGTGGGTGAGATGTGTGAGATTTGCAAGGGACGAGGGAGAGATACCTCCTTTGAGCCCTTCGGAAGGTAAGAGCAAACTGGTGACCCAACCATCTTGATCACAAGTGATGCCCTTCCAACGACAGCAATCAATGGATGTCCAATTTAAAGAAGGAGAAGATAGAGTGGAGGTGAAGGAGAGGAGGGAGCTGCGTTCAGTTTGTTTGCAGGCGTGGATATGTGTAGATATATTGTAAGAGAATAAGAGGAAGAGAAGGAAGGCTTGAGCCATTAGGTTATAAGCTTGCACTAGCATGTTGCTTTGTGTATGAGCCGTTGCTCACATGTATTTGCATATATAAGAGCAATGATGCTTGAAAAGGATGCAAACATCACTGCAAATTGAGAAGTCGGCAAACAACAACCGCAATGCAAATTGTGTGGTTGAAGAGGTATGCCCACCAATGAAACCAGAGAGAAGACCTCATTGGGTCTTAAGAGATATTCCCACTTATGCCACCAAGAGTGGACTTGACCTACTTAATTTAAAGTCCACATTGCGTTCAAAGTACTCAAAGTATGAAATTGGCAAACAACCATAACCATACAATACAAATTCTTCAAATCCCTTCTATACGTTGAAGAGAGATTTCAACTAATGTAGCCAAAATTGTAAACCACATTAGGTCTAAAGAGGGCCACGATGAGAGGACTGGACCTTCTAGCTGTTACTATCAACTAATGTAGCGAAATTGTAGACCACATTAGGTCTAAAGAGGGCCATGATGAGAGGACTGGACCTTCTAGCTGTTACTATCAACTAACGTAGCGAAATTGTAGACCACATTAGGTCTAAAGAGTGCCATGATGAGAGGACCGGACCTTCTAGCTGGTCAAGCCTTATCTAAACATTAGATATATACATAGACATCCTAGTCAAGTTACACTGCAGGAGAAGCAGAACCTTTCGTAGCAAATCTCATTCTTCGCTCTTGATTCACAAGTCACTACCATCTGTCATCTACATGACCAAACGGGTGAACTTTAGAAAAATGGTATATCAAGCAAAAGACGAAAGGCATAAAAGATGACACACTCGGAGTAAATTCATTGATATATTAAACACAACAAAATTATATTTAAGTCTAGGCGACTCAATTGAACACCTTATACTACAAAAGGCATGCAGTCTTCAGTCTTCTTTCGTCCAAGCAATGTCAACAAGGTATTGAACACCTTATACTTCAAATGCTGACCAAATATTTTTGTAGAGAATGAATCTGTCACATGCCGTCGTGCTTCTATGCCCATTCTCTGCGCAATCTGTGGGTCTTGGATAAGTTTAGCCATAGCCAAGGGAGAACTCTCTTGGGTTACAATCACAAAGAAATCATGTTTCACCGTTCTTACTTGTCTCTAGGACCCCCACTATTGCACAAAATTACAGGTTTATAAGCTGATATAACCACACAACACAAATTATCCAAACCCCTCCGTACGTCGAAGAGAGATTTCCACAAATGAAACCAAAGCGATGACCTTGTGTATTTTAAAGTCTGCATTGACTTTCGTCCTCAAGCGAAGATCTTCTTATACTGAATTTTCATTTTTGATTTTTAAGGCAGCTGATATGTGATACCAGCTCATCTTCCATGTCAATCAAAGTCCAAGTTCCAAGTTGTTTTCTTGTTGAAAATTTTTCTAAGAAAATTGGAGGATAGTCATTCTTTCCAAGTTGTTTGCCCCACATGAAGGCAACTACATAAAAAAAATATCACGTATCACTGACAAGCAGCAGTCATTCACAAAGAAGTCCTTTCTACACAAATGGCACAATGTAAAATTTAAAAGGCTTAATTATTGATATGGCCCTTGAAACTCAATTTGAATCTCACTTTGCCACCTAAAACTCAATTTGTCACAATTTACTCTCTGAAACTCAATTCTCCGTCTCACTTTGTCCATATTCATTAACTCCATAAAAAATAACAGAGCATTGAGTTGTGAAGAGCAAAATGTTGAAATTGATAACAGTCAAGCCATACGTTGATGCCCTATTCATGTTATAAAAATCTTTTATATTAATTCATATTAGACTAGATATAATAACTTTCATGTATTAAGGAATCAAGGGTCACAAATTTCAACTTCCCAAAATTAATCAGTGAGAAGTCACAGCAAAAAACACTAAAAAGATGCACAAGACGCATCGGATGAATATTTTAAAGCCAAGATATGGAATCAAAGTCTCCTTCAATTCTCTGCAAATTCTAATTCAAAGTCTAAAGAAAAGAAGTTTTTTCTACTATCTTGGGCCAAAACTGGGCCGGCTCAGGCCCAACATTTGTAATATAAAAGTATTGTATTCGGGCCTTCGAGCTGTATATTGCATAAAATAAACACCCGAGTTCGATATGATCCGACCCATTTCAAAATTCGGACTAAAACGGGTCGTCGTCGTCTTTCTCAGTTCTCAACTTCTCATTCTCAAACAGAAGAGTCTGTCAGAGGAAGAAGAGAAGAACAATGAGTGGAGAAGAATTAGCGGGCCCCCCAGCTCCAAAGCTCCTCCGTCTGCTTCATTTTGTCGGCGCTGGCTGTAAGTCAAGAATTTTCATTTCAATTTTAAGTCTTCTTCTTCTTCTTCTCCCTTTTTAAATGTTTGGCTGATTTTAAATTCTGGGTAGTTATTTGCACTGTTGGAATCAACAAATGGCGTGAGCTTCAGCGCAAGTCCATTTTACAACAGCAGCAGAAAATGCCGCAAATGACCTTGAGTGATCTCTAGGTGTTTTATTTGAAAATCTTGCTGTTGTTTTAAGGCAAATTTTCAATTTTTATCATGGAATTTGGCAAGTGAGCTTGATCTTTGCTTCATTTTGAGTTTTTATGGGCTGCTCCAGCTGGACTCGTGTTAGACTGAGCTTTGGTAGTGTGGTTGTTAAATTATGTGGAAAATGGTGCAAGAATTCATGCCTTTCAATCTGTTTGAATATACGAAATACCTATGTGTGCAAATTTCTTTGGCTTCATTTTGAGTTTGATCAAATTGCTAATCTGAGTATTCAGTGTACAAATTTGAATGGTAATGGGGATTGTCAACATTTCGATTTTGTATACATTTGTGCTTCTTTTGTGACATTTTCTCTCTAGTTTATGGATTGATTCGGGCGGTATACAACATTCTTGAGGATGACTCAAATAGCGAGATTATTGATATTGAGTAAGAAGGTGAGATTATTGGTGTGTGTGTGTATGTGTGCGCGTGCAGTGGGGGGTTGCTATTGTGAGTACCAAAGAGCTTTCTCATCTTAGAATATGTATGTCTATTGAAGCTGTGGATTCTAATCCAAATCAAGGGGAATTCGTCATCTGTGAATAATGCTAGGTAAGAGTTCAGGCAGTCTTTATTCTATTTTATTTGTTGGTTATCAGAACAACTTACTCGTGAAGATTGTAATTATATGTTAGTGGACCTTGTATTTGTGTAGATGCTACGTTAAACCATCTTCAAGTATATAAACAAGCATGTTTTTAAGTTATTAAAGAAATTGGAACTTAGTGCCAGTATGACAATAGGCGATATGTGTGTGATTTGTAGGGCGGTGAGAGTTCGGTAGTTTTCTACTGTTATGTCATGGATTTTGCAGCATGCTCCCTTTCAACTATCCTCAGATGTTTATGCATAATCAATTGGAGGTTCTAACTTCTAACTTCACATAATGTAGCCAAAACCATGAGGCAATCACTTCATTGAGTTCTGCAACCTTCACATAATGCAGGTAATATGTAATGCTAGTTTTCTTCAAAGTTTTACTCAGTTTCAAAATAAATCTGTCAAAATGAGTTTCATGATAACGGAGTTTGCAAAAATTAGGGGATGTCTACAACCGCTTTGAGATAGTTCTGTCAATAGTGATTGTTTGAGTCTGACAGTCTGTTGGGTACATATAGTTCTCTGTTGCGGCTAGATGGCTGGATGCAGTTTTTCATTTGAAAGCCTTGATGGACTTTTGGAGCTGAAGCTTTCATGTTTGTTTTTGCCTAGATACATTCTTTTGTCGAACTATATTAATAAAGGTTATTGATTGGGCAGAATCATATCTGAATATGCTGTCAAGATTTAAAGTTTGACATTTCAAACTATTTTAAAGAACGTTTCATGGCTTTTAGATCAGCACAGGGAACTCCTCTTCAAACCAGAGATTGGGGTCAACCCTCAACAAATTCTCTGTAAAACCTCCAACCATATATATGAACACAACAGCGGGTGAGCAAACAATTGACCAGGGCATCAGAATGTTCTACAGTTTTGCCTGGTGACTGCATCGATGAGACAAAACGCCGCAGCAAAGGGAAGTGAACGAGTTCACATACATACAATCTTCCCATGCTTTACACGCT
Organism: Prunus kanzakura; assembly: GCA_020521455.1. NCBI lineage: Eukaryota > Viridiplantae > Streptophyta > Magnoliopsida > Rosales > Rosaceae > Prunus > Prunus kanzakura. Next base: position 781,302 of record BPUM01000869.1, on the reverse strand, counting down.
TCCTGTCAAGCATTTTGAATATGGATATTGATTCTTTTGACAGAGGAATCTTTGTTCCTTTCAACGTTCACACTACCCTATAATGAAATTAACGAAACCAACCATTTCAAACAGGTCAAGCATAAGAGTAGCAGTACAAAAATAGGTATGTGAAAAGAAAAATAGATTGACAACGAGATTATATGGAGATTATATACCACCAATAATAGGGTTGGGGCCGTACAGTCTTCAATTCTGGTATTTGTGCAAGAATCTAACAAAATCAACTTTATTATCACCATGATAATTATGGCAAACTTTATTAAAATCAAATAATGTTACAAATATACTAATATGTGAGAAGAGTACACACAAATAATGGTGAGTAACCAAAACCAAATTGGTTACTCTGAAATGGTGACCACTGCCTCATTTTTTTTTTGTAGGGTGAAGAAATCGCATCCGAAAAAGAAGACATAATTAAAAAACAGAGAAAATAAATCTTCCTCCTCCAAAGGATGCAACCCTTTCCTCTCCCACTCATACTCACCTCCCCATCCCCAGCTCAGCCACTCCAAAACTCTCTCTCTCTCTCTCTCTCTCTCTCTCTCTCTCTGAATGGTCAATGGGAGTAAAAAGAAGCTCATATCCATAAGATGGTCACCAACCTTATCTTTTCGCCCACCATGTAAAATTGAAAAAATACAATCAAATCTTTCCACCCACCATCATAACTAAAATACCCTTTAAAAAATAATTAATGAAAGATTTAATTGTTTAGACCTTCATAAATTAATTATCAAATTAGAGATTGACTATGTTTTATTTCTTTTTCTTTTTTATTGGATAAATTTCACTTTATTACTTCCTGAAATTCAGACTTTATTCTAGCACTAGCACCCATCTCCCGCTTCCAATCCACAATCCACTAGCTCCATGTCGAGATCTCATCAGCCCCTTCCCTTTCTTGGACCTCCAACAACCCCACCCCACCCTCTGCACCAGATCCCAATGCGAGTCAGCGATGACGAAGACGATCCATCCATACAGTGGGTTGGGTGATCGGTGCATATTTATATATTATTTTGTACCCTTTTAGCTTATGATTTGGTTATGTTTTTGAGTTAAACTTGTGCTTTTAATCCTTTTTGTGTTTATGTTTCAGTTCATTGAGCTTTAGGTAACAATGATGACTTTGGATAGGAAATGATGCAACCCATGCATGTTAAGGCCTTATTTGGGTGAATGGAAGAAGAGCTTAAAGAAAAACTCATTTTGGCTACAACTCCTTGCCAGCCCAGTTTCGTAGGTCAACCTCTTGGCCTTGGATGAGCATGCTATGGGGCTCGAATGAGGTGATGATCTTCATGAAACTTGTTCCAATGGGTGTCTAGTACAACATATCCAAATTTCAGCCCAATTGGACATATGTGGAGTGCTTAGCCCGTCCAACACTCAACCTTGCTCAGCAGGATTTGCAGCTGCCAGCTTTTTTGCCATGTGCCTTACCCTAGCTATAACTGACTTTGTACCCAACATAATGAGTGAAGTAGGGAGGCATTCCAGCTATGAAATTCTAAAGGAGCAAGTTGGTACATGATGGAGCTATTAAAGAGAAAGCATGTGCATGCATGTGAAGCAAAAGAAAGAAAAGAAATAAAATGAAGTCAATTTCAGTCCCTGTTTCGGCAGCCAACTTGCAGTGGCCAAAACGTACACTTCTACTGCTCCAATGGGAATACTTTCTTCATAGAAGTTGTTCCAATGGGTGTCTAGTATAACATATTCAAATTTTAGCCCCATTGGATACGTTTTGAAACCTATGGCCTTCCTACACCAAAACAGGTTCAGAAAAATTATTTTTTCAGCAAGCAAAGGTGAAGAAAACCCACATGGGTTGTCAGCAAAAGGCAGCCACAATTGAACACCTTTGAACACACATGTGAAGAAAGCTTGAGGTGCAGCAAAAGAAGTGTGGGATGGAATTGATTCCAACCACACTAACATAGACAAGATGAGGTGGGAGTTATGGGTTGTATTAAAGAAGAAATGGTGGTATTGAATTTCATCATGAAGTTCCTCCCTCTTAGCCCTATAAATAGAGAAGTCTTTAAGCTTCATAAATCACACCCCAAGGGGGGAGCTCTCAAACACTTCTCTAGAGCTCCCTTCCATTCTCTCCCTCAAATTCTCTTAGTTTCCTTTCAAGTTGTCAATTGTTGTAACAAAATGATTTTACTAAATTTTCCTTCAAGTTTTCAAGTTCTACTTTAATTTTATTTGTAATGTACATTCTTTCTTAAGTATTCAAGTTTAATTAGTTTCCAAGTTTCAATTATGGTTTTTGTTCTTATTCATTATGCTTATAAGTTAATATGCTAGTTTGAATGATTGATCACCATTTAGGCTTGCATATTAGCTATCTTGGTTTGAATTAAGAGTAGACACCATGCTTTAATTCGAATTGAACTGTGAATAGGAAGAGTATGTATGGACATTCGACAACAGGGATTAGATACATGCTTGGTTGTTTAAATTGTTCTTCTATGCTTAATGGGTTCCTAATGCTTAATTTTAGGTTAGACAACAAATGATCAAATTAGGGAATTAGGAACACAAGGTTATGACCAAACACGATGGCTTAATCATACTTTAGCTAGAATCAATCCGTTAATCTAATTGAACTTGGGAACTTATTTGCTTGAGTTATTTTCCTTTTTTTCTTGTTTTATTTATTTTCTTTTTCATTTTTATTTTGTGTAGGGAAAACTGAATTGGATCATTCAATCACCAATCCTCGTGGGATCGACCTCGCACTTACATATGCTATACTACCGAACGGCTCGTGCACTTGCGAGTGTCACAAGTTGAGGATGCAGCTGAATCCATTTTGGTGCAGCTGAATCGACGCAACATTGGGCGGTGAACTTCTTATCGTGAATCCAACGTTTGAGATCTTCCTGGGTCTTCATCTCGTTCTGCTGAGCTAATCGCTAGACGTCCTCGAGGAGGAGCATGAGTGTGGTGGCGGAGAGGTCCAAAACGGAGTCGTTTGTTCAAGTCACGAGAACTCGAAATGGAGGCCGACGACGAGGGTTTTGAGTGTAAGAGAGGCGGTTATGGCTTCTTGCATTTGGAGCTTGAAGGCCATGTCGAGTTCAGAGTCTGGGGTTTGTTTTCACTTGCTGGAAAATAGCATGCCCAAGTGCTCCCTTTTAACCATTGGAAATAAGCTGGTTCCAGCACCTCCCTTTACCTATTAGAAATAAAGGAAAACCCTCACTCTCTATAAATTGGGAGGCAATTGCTTGGCAAAATCAACCTCTCTTGGTTGCTGCAAGCTTTTTAGCAACCATGAGAACTCATCTTCCTTCCTCCTCATACCCTTCCAAGCCTTCAAGCCTCAAGATTTTCCTTTCACCCTCCTTATCTTGAAACTCTTAAATCCATAAAGCCTCACCAAGCATAACTCCAAGATTTTCCTTCCTCCTCATACCCTTCTAAGCCTTCAAGCCTCAAACTTTTCCTCTCATCCTCCTTCTCTTGAAACTCTTAAATCCATAAAGCCTCACCAAGCACAACTCCAAGCTTTTCGTTCTTCCTCATACCCTTCCAAGCTATAAACACCATAGCCTTCAAATCTCAAGCTTTTCCAACCATTCTTCTCTTGAAACTCTTAAATTCTCATAGCCATAGCCACAAACAACAAATTATTCTATTTTGAGACACAGAGAGAGAGAGAGAGAGAGAGAGAGAGAGAGATAGAGAGAGAGAGAGAGAGAGAGAGAGAGAGAGAGAGAGAAGGCAGTGGGAGTGTTGGGTTGATTTTTATTAAAATTATTCTATTTTTTCTATTTCATATTTCATGTTATTTTATTTTTCAGTATTTAGTTATTTTTTATGAACAAATTGACCAATTTTTCTCACATATTTAACGGCAAATTGGATGAAATGTTGAGGATTTAGACGACAGAGAGGAAATTAGTGAAAAATAAAGTTCATATCAATAATTTTCCAAAAAGAGGATAGGGGTAAATCGAAAGATAGGTACCAGTTCAGGGGGCAAATCAACAGTTAGGTACAAATTGCTCCATAACTTTATGAACATAACAACATATATCCTTTAAATTTGAGTCCAATTACTGTTAAAAGAAGATGGAAAAAAAAAAACGAAAAGCAAACTGAAATGAAAAATAAAAAGTACAACATTAATAATATATATCTAGCCTTTAAGCCTTCTTTTCATCATGTTGATGTGGACTGTTATCAACTTATCATCACATAGAGCCTATCTTGTAGATTGTCTATGAATTGAAAATATGCATATCTCCATGTCTTATTAATAACTAAAGAACCACAAACTCCCCAAAATCCTACTATGAAACCCAACGCAGCCAAAATATAAAACCATGGAAGTTGATGAAGTCCATTGTCCATGTCTTTATTGTTCTTGTTATATGCATCAATGCCCTTACTTGGTCTGCACTTATTTGGAAGTGGGGCACCACAAAGTTTTGGATTCCCTTCAAAGGCAGAAGCGTTGAAGCTTTGGAGCTGGGTGCCTGTTGGTATTGGTCCTTCAAGATTATTGTATGAGGCATTAAATTCTTTCAAGAAATTAAGACTCGCCAATGATGATGGGATTATTCCAGACAAGTTATTCGTGGAAAGGTCCAATACCTCTACATTTTTTAGGTTAGATATTTGGTTTGGAATGATGCCGGAGAAGTTGTTGGAGTCAAGAGCCAACTTGCGGAGATGCTGCAATTGGCCTATCTCAGCAGGTATATAACCACTAATGTTATTGTTAGATACGTCTATCCATCCTGGTAAAAAATACAATTTTTGCTGTGGAAAAGTTTGATTTGCATTTATGCTGACGCTGTTGCTGGTGAGAGGAAATTCAAATTCATATTTGTCTACTTGAGATGCAATATTAGGTTCATAAAGCAAACTTGGTAGTCGACAAAGTTGCTTTGGAAATTCACCTGAAATTCGGTTGTTTGACAATCTTATATAAAACAGTCTAGGAAGAGTCCCCAACCAACTTGGAATTGGCCCTGTGATTTGATTAAAACTTAGATTCAAGATCTCTAGATTCTTGAGCTTTGATAACCATAAAGGGATTTGACCAGTGAGGTTAGAACTATCCAAAGCCAAGACCCGAAGATTTTGGAATCCATGAAAATCAACCATGTCATCATCAAATGGCATTCCCTCACCCACAAAGGAACCACTAAGCAAGAGTGTGTGAAGACTTCTGCAACTCATCAATATCTTCATTGCCCCTGTGAGGTTGGTGAATCGGTTGTATCCAAGAGAGAGGAAGGACAGAGATTTCAATGAAAGAATCTTAGCTTCTATTTGTCCCTCTAGATGATTCCAAGTCAACCGAATGGCTTTTAAGGACCGACATGAGTACAAGCTTACTGGAACCGTACCAGTGAAGTTATTCATGATTAGGTCAAGTTTAGTAAGTTGACTAAGTTTGGAAAAATCAAGCATGGAGATATCTCCTTCCAAGTTGTTGGATCCCAAACGCAATTCTACAAGTTTTGTGCAATTCATCAAAGATAGGGGCAAAGTACCTTCTAAATTGTTGAAATCAAAGTTCACAAACTTCAACTTAGAGAGCTTCCCCAAATTGAGAGGAAGCTCGCCGCCAAAATGATTATAGTTGAGATCAAGGGTTGCGAGGTTAGTGAGGTTGACAATTTTATCACTAATGGCTCCATGTAGTGAATTGAGAGGTAATGCAATTTCTTCAAGTTTTGTAGCATTATAAATATCTTCTGGAAATATTCCTGAGAGGTAATTGTGACCAGCACGAAAAACCTGCAGTTTGGAACACTTCCCTAGCCCAGGAGCAAGGTTGCCGCTGAACACATTAGAAGAAAAATCCAATAGCCTAAGGAAGGGAGAAGAATGTTGGAGACAAATAGAGGATGGGACGTACCCCGTGAAGCTATTGTTGCTGACATTGAAGCTAGTTAAGTTGCTTGCTTGTTGGAAGAATGAAGATGGAATTACACCAAAGAAGTGATTGCTAGACAAATCCACTGTCCGTATATTAATTGATGGTAGAGAAAGTGGTAGTTCTCCAAAAAGACGGTTATAGCTCAAATCAAGGATCTCAAGTTGATTCAAAGACAAGAAGAACTGAGTTTCAAGTGAACCATACAGTGAATTGTGGGAAAGGTTCAAGTGGGTGAGATGGGTGAGATTTGCAAGTGAAAAGGGAGAGATACCTCCTTCGAGCCCTTTGGAAGGTAAGAGCAAACGGGTGACCCAACCATCTTGATCACAAGTGATGCCCTTCCAACGACAACAATCAAGGGATGTCCAATTTAAAGGAGGAGAAGATAGAGTGGAGGCAAAGGACAGGAGGGAGCTGCGTTCAGTTTGTTTGCAGGCATGGATATTTGTAGATATAATGCAAGAGAATAAGAGGAAGAGAAGGAAGGGATGAGGCATTAGGTTATAAGCTTGCACTAACATGTTGCTTTGTGTATGTGCCGTTGCTCACATGTATTTACATATATAAGAGCAATGATGCTTGAAAAGGATGCAAACATCAGTACAAATTGAGAAGTCGGCAAACAACAACCACAACGCAAATTGTGTGGTTGAAGAGATATTCCCACTAATGAAACCAGAGAGAAGAACTCATTGGGTCTTAAGGGATGTTCCCACTAATGCCGTTTTCAGTTTTGGATGCAAACATCAACCACAGAATGCAAATTATTGATATTGAAACCTTTGGGCCACTAGAAGAGGACTTGGCCTTCACAAAGTACTCAAAGTTGTCGCCGTGATAAACGTTTTCCTTTTTTTTTTTTTTTTTCACAAAATAGAAAGAAAGAAGATATATGTGATAAACAGAATCCTTGTTGAATTCAAACTGGAATATGTTAATCACTCAAAGTCCAAGTTCAAAGTTGTTTTTCTTGTTTTTCTTGTTGAGGGTGGATGTGGATCCCACCACCTTGTTCTGTTATTTTGTCAATTTCTCCCACTTTCTATTTTGTTTGTGTTTTTCTTTTGTTGCCCACTGCTCACTTTTGATCCCTCTGTTCCATCTTGATAGCCATAAAATGAAATTCTTTTAAAGCCCTATTTTTATACATAAGATGTTTTTCTTTTGTTATAACAAATCCCTATTTTTATTCTTTTTGGTGCAAGATTGATAATTCACTATCTTATAGTGTAGTATGGTAGTATGACGACATAGTACTTCAAATGGAAAAATATCAACTTAGTTCATCCATATTAATTATAACACTTTATGATGAGCTATATTACGTGCAAGGCTGGAACTAAAAATTTTCAAAAGGGTGGGCTAATATTTTGTTAAACGATAAAACAAAATTAAGTGAAACCAAGAACAACTAAATTTAAATTTTTTTGAACTTGAATGATTCAATTAACATGATATAAAACTAGAAAACTACAACTTTCTTAACTACCCAGCCATAAAATCTTCGATGTCAAGCTTCTAAGTGTTATATAATTTAATTCGATGTCAGTTTTTATTGGCCGATTAAAAAGCTCCCTTCAATTTTATTCTCTTCAAGCATCCAAATAAAAGTATAGACGTGGAATGTGTTGGCATAGTGATCCTCAGTCATCAACAACTGAAAATGCCCTATAGAGGAGAGGAGGCTTGGAAACAGCCGACGCTAAACGTTAATTATGTAAATCTCTGCAGATAATCACAAAACTTTTATCTTAATTATTATATTAATATAAACTACAAGAAACAGATAAACGCATGCTTTTGCTTTGGATATGAATACATGCACTAACCAGATTGGGATCGGTGACATGTGAAATAAGGTTCCTCGTCGGCAGCCCCTCTATATATAGTAATTTTCAAATAAATAAACGTTTATGTTGGCTAACTTGCGATAAGGGCGCAGGCCACGTAGTTGATAGAAAAGTGTCTATTCTTTTGAACAGCTTTTTATTTGTTTATTGAGTTACAGGTGGAAAAGGTTAAGCACCTGAACATTGTCTTAATTAATTAAGAATTAAAAATTAATCGAACGTTTATCCGGAGGTGAAAAGGATAGGCTTAGGCTTGGCTGGGGTGGGCTAAATGTCAAAATCTTGAAATTATGTGCTACAAAAAGTAGTTTTGAACAAGGTTGCACTGGGCTACAGTGGAGGGTAGCCTATATCTAGTTCCACCATTACTACGTGACCGGACTCCAGCATTGTTGTATAATTTCTTGTTAATTACAAAGAAGGTGCCTAATTTGAAGCACCAACTTCTGTTAAAATATATAGTTGCACAGGAAATGCTTGAACCATTTGTTTACATTATCAAATTGTCCATCTCTAGGGAACAAAGGGCCATAATTAATTAAACGTAGAACTGTTGGATTTGTTTAATTCATGAGAGTTCACCAAGGAATTTCATAATGTTTCTCGAAATATGATGAGGGGGGAATTACTTTTCCCTCACTGATAATATCAAAATACAATTAATATAAATGAGGCAGTTTGTAGAGGAACAAGCATAAATCTTTTTCATGTATAAATCCTATCCTAGGATTCTGATGTGATTCCTTTTTTAAAGCCTAAAGGCATAAAATTCCATGATCCGTAGTGACCGTATGGTATACATAAGATGTTTTGTGCCTATCTTCTTGTACTGTCCAATATGCCAAAAACCTGTTTTTAATTATATTGGAACATTGAGAAGATTTTGGCCCCAAGTTTTTTGTAAGTTCGTAACACTTTCTTTTGTTTTATAGGGATTGGGAGCTCATATATTCATGAATTGTATCTTTCTTTTTGTTTTTTGTTCTTTTGTTTTATATATACAAGCGTTATTGGGGAGGGGGTTTTCTCACATATACATACTATCCAGGTGACATGAGAGTTCGAAATTAAGACCACTGATTTACAAATAAAGGCCGTTTTCCATTAGACTAGACTCTATTGGCTTCATGAATTGTATTTTTGACTATATTATAAGGGACTGAAAATTTGACCTATTCCAATCCTAAACAATTTTCCCCATCTTCGCTCACCACTTGGTCAATCCCGGACATTAAGAAGGCAGCAGTCTTTGGTGATCAAACATGTTTAGGAACATCAATACTTTGTTACCTCCATGATTAGTAACAAACTAATGTTTTTGTTTCCAAACTCGTTAATTACAAATATTGTTTGAATACAATATTCATCGAAAGTAAGTAATCAGTAATCAATAACCACTTGCATCTAATTTTTTGATTTTCTTATAGTTAGCTTGAAAGCAACGCAGTTATAAAGGATTTTGAAAGGAAGAATGCGCGAAGACTTGTGCAACGCATTAGTATTTTCATTGCTCCTGTGACATTGGTTAATCTATTGCCACCAAACCAATTGAGAGGAAGGACAAGTATTTCAATGAAAGAATCTGAGGTTGTATTCTTAAGCTTTAGCATTGGGATGACAACAGAAACCTGATCTGCTAGTATAATGAAGCAACAAAAAGCCACTGCAGAAATGCAGACAAAGCATGAAGACGATAGAATATAGGTCAGGGTAGGAAAGCACCATATACAGTAACAGGAAAGAAGCATGGGAAACCGAATGACATTAAAACATCAAATAATGCACTGATTTTAAATGACGGTTTATCACTGCGAAACTGAGAAAAAAGGAAAAGGAAAGAAAATAAAATTTGATATTTTTGTTCTAACTATGTATAAACCACCTTCCAAATCCTGTTTGATGAAGTTCCTATAGCAGGTCTATGTTTCTAATCCTGTTTCTCTCAGAGTATACACACCAAGACAACTTGAAACTGTCATTTTCAACATTTTATTGTAAAATGGGTCATCATGTAAATCTTTCATTCAACTTTCAAACAAACTTACATATGAAAAAAGACAGCATGCTAAGAAAAGGAAATTTTTTACAAGGCCATGAGTTTTTATGGTTGAAGAAAAAGAAAAAACAGAGTGCTGACATGGCTGAGAAATTTGATATTCTCAACGTCTACCATTATATACTTGGCATGAATTCATATGAGAAGCAAAGCTCGATGAGGGGAGTTCAATCAATGCATCATACTGACTCTCCAGACAGTACTAGCAAGGAAGAGATGGAAAGACAGCTCCATTGCTTTCTGTTGCCCCTGTTTATTTTAATATGTTTAAAAATAAATAAAAACTTAAATGAAACGGTGTCGTTTCTCCATGAATCGAAAGACTGAAAAAAGGAAGCGCTCTGCCTGCAATGCTTGCTGCGCTGAAGTTGAAGTTGCTGCAACCCTTTGAGGCATTTCCTCGAACAGATGGCGAGCATGAATTGCCCAGCCATCCAGCCATTGCAGGGGTCAATTTTTCTTCCTCTAGTGTTGGATTCCGGAGTTGCAGGGGTCAATTGACCACCCTTGCTTCTCTGTAGATCCGTCCCTGGTTGATCAGCATATTAAATATTTTCCTTCATGTTTTCTAATCTGTTGCTTTTAAATGCCATAACCTTTTCCAATGTTGTTTGTTTGAGTGTGTTATTGAATTCTCTTTCTTGTTAATAGTTTGAAAGAAAAACTTCAACAAATGGACAAGCTGCTGCTCGAGGGGACATACTCATGTCGCATATCTCAGCTTTTGAGAAACTGGATCTAGAGCTTATAAAGAGAGAAAAAATGCAGAAAGAATTTTCATTCTCAGACCAGATCAGAGTTGCCAAAAACAAAAGAATGGAATTAACTATGGAAGCCTCATCCTCTGTTCATGCAGCCAACAAGAAACCAGGGGAGTATGCTTAAATTTCCACATCCCTAGCAGCAGTTGAAACTTGAAATAGAGGTAAGAGGTGTATGGAGGGCAACTTTTTTTCTTCTTTTAGAGGGACAATTTGCTGGTTTTTATGTAGCTTAATGTTCATTTGTTGATGGTTTGTCATGACCAGAAATTATATCATCTGCTTTCAAGCACAGGAAATATCTGATTTGCCTTGCCAATATCCATGCTGGTTGTGATATTGACTTTAGACAGTCGAGTTAAATTGCAAATGTCTTACAACTTGTTTATTGCAGAGTTGTTATAAGCTGTATAGGATGTGTCATGATTTTTTTTAACAGTAGTAAAAAACCTCACGGATTTGGTTCTTCTCTTTTAGTTTGTAAACAATTTTATTGTTCTGCAGGTGTTGTGTGATGGATGCAAACTCCACAATAGAGGCCCAAGGTTTTGTAAGTTAAACATGGAAGAAAGAAAACCATGAGTTGTGAGATTCGTAGTGTATTTTCTCCAAAATAAATTGGACAGCAGCATCATATATTATCTTTTCTTTTCTTCAAATCTATCAGAAACAGCATACTGAGGAGTTCATAACGATGTTGTCGATTTTTTCCTGCAGCTGAACTGGGTTATGGTATTGTATTTTCACTTGTCTGCATAAGTTTGGGGTTTCTTTTCCCCCATAACTTTACGAACCGAACAACATATATCCTTTAAATTTGAATCCAGTGACTTTGAAATGAAGAAGAAGAAAAAAAAAAAAGGGTAAAGCAAACTGAAAATGCAAAATAAAAAGTACAATATTAATAATAAATATCTAGCCTCTAAGCTTTCTTTTCATCCTGTTGAGGGGGACTGTTATCATCACATGAAGCCGATCTTGTAGATTGTCTATGAATAAAAAGTACAATATTAATAATATATATCTAGCCTCTAAGCTTTCTTTTCATCCTGTTGAGGGGGACTGTTATCATCACATGAAGCCGATCTTGTAGATTGTCTATGAATCGAAAATACGCATATCTCCATGTCTTGTTAATAACTAAAGAACCACAGACTCCCCAAAATCCTACTATGAACCCCAACGCAGTGAAAATGTAAAACCATGGAAGTTGATGATGCCCATTGCCCTCATCTTTGTTGTTCTTATTATCCGCATCCATGTCCTTATTTGGTCTGCACTTATTTGGAAGTGGGGCACCACAAAGTTTTGGATTCCCCTCAAAGGCAGAAGCATCGAAGCTTTGGAGCTGGGGGCCTGTTGGTATTGGTCCTTCAAGGTTATTGTAGGAGACATTAAATTCTTTCAAGAAACTAAGGCTCGCCAATGACGATGGGATTATTCCACACAAGAGATTCGTGGAGAGGTTCAAAACCTCTAAATTTTTGAGGTTAGATATTTGTTCTGGAATGACGCCAGAGAAGGTGTTGGAGTCAAGAAAAAGCAGGCGGAGAAGATTTAATTGGCCTATTTCAGCTGGTATATAACCACTAATGTTATTGTTAGATAAGTGTATCATTGCTGGAATAGAAGACATTTTTTGTTGTAGAATAGTTTTCTTTGATAATATGTCGAAGCTGCTGCTGCTGAAGATAGGCAATTCAAATTCATAACTAGTGTCGTCTAATTGAGATGCAACATTAGGTTCATATACCAACCTTGGTAGTCTACAAAGTTGTTTTGGAAATTCACCTGACAATTGGTTCTCTGACAAGTTGATATGAAACAGTCTAGGTAGAGTCCCCAACCAACTTGGAATTGGCCCTGTGATTTTATTAAAATCCAGTCGCAAGATCTCTAGATTCTTGAGCTTTGATAACCATACAGGAATTTGACCAGTGAGGTCAGAATCAAACAAACTCAATAACCGAAGATTTTGGAGTCCGTCAAAATCAACCATGTCATCATCAGATGGCATTCCCTCTCCTTTATAGGCACCATCAAGCATGAGTAAGTGAAGACTTTTGCAACTCATTAATATCTTCATTGCCCCTGTGAGGTTGGTGAATCGGTTGTGACCAATGCAGAGGAAGGACAAGGATTTCAATGAAATAATTTCAGCTTGTATTTGTCCCTCTAGGTGATTTCTACTCAATCCAATGGCTTTTAACGACCGACATGAGTAAAGGCTTACAGGAACCGTACCAGTGAAGTTATTCATCCTGAGGTCAAGTTTAGTAAGTTGACTCAGTCTGGAGAAATCAAGCATGGAGATATCTCCTTCCAAGTTGTTGTTTGCCAAATGCAGTTCTACAAGGTTTGTGCAATTTATCAAAGACTGGGGCAAATAACCTTCTAAATTGTTGAAATCAAGGGTCACCAATTTCAACTTGGAGAGCTTCCCCAAATTGTGAGGAAGCTCGCCATTCAATTGATTAAAGAAGAGGTCAAGGATTGCAAGGTTGGTGAGGTTGGCAATTCTATCACTAATGGCTCCATGTAGTGAATTGAGAGGTAATGAAATTTCTTCAAGTTTGGTAGCATTATAGATATCTTCTGGAAATAATCCCGAGAGGTTATTGTGACCGGCATGAAAAACCTGCAGTTTGGAACACTTTCCTAGCCCAGGAGCAAGGTCTCCATTAAATAGATTGGAAGAAAAATCCAATAGCCTAAGGAAGGGAGAAGAATGTTGGAGACAAATAGAGGATGGGACATACCCTGTGAAAGTATTGTTGCTGACATTGAAACTAGTCAAGTTGCTTGCTTGTTGGAAGAATGAAGATGGAATTGCACCAAAGAAGTGATTGCTGGACAAATCAACTGTCCGTATATTAATAGATGGTAGAGAAAGTGGTAGTTCTCCAAAAAGACGGTTATAGCTCAAATCAAGGATCTCAAGTTGATTCAAAGACAAGAAGAACTGAGTTTCAAGTGAACCATATAGTGAATTGTGGGAAAGGTTCAAGTGGGTGATATGGGTGAGATTTGCAAGTGAAAAGGGAGAGATACCTCCTTTGAGCCCTTTGGAAGGTAACAGCAAATGGGTGACCCAACCATCTTGATCACAAGTGATGCCCTTCCAACGACAGCAATCAAGGGATGTCCAATTTAAAGGAGGAGAAGATAGAGTGGAGGCAAAGGACAGGAGGGAGCTGCGTTCAGTTTGTTTGCAGGCATGGATATTTGTAGATATAATGCAAGAGAATAAGAGGAAGAGAAGGAAGGGATGAGGCCTTAGGTTATAAGCTTGCACTAACATGTTGCTTTGTGTATGTGCCGTTGCTCACATGTATTTACATATATATATATATATATATATATATATATATATATATATATATATATATATATATATACAGTCCCCTTCTATTGAGGGATCCCTCAAATAATTTTATTTGAGGGACACCCTTTAGGGCACCCTACAATTTTTTTCTCAATGATCCAAACCATCTATTTTTTAGGTCTTCATTCATAGATCCTCCTTACAAAAAATTAGACAAATCGGAAACCGTTTCGATATCCAATTGTGTCCTACAAAATCAATGAACAACGGTGCATCAAGAAATTACTCAAATTTCAATAACACAATTGAGTGGTCAAATGATATTGGATTCAAGTGATTTTTTGTAGAGATATCTTTGAATCAGTATCTACAAAATAGACGGTTTGGATTAGTGAAATACAATCCAGAATGGGGCCTATAAGGGGTGTCCCTCAATAGAAACTCTCTGTATATATATATATATATATATATATATATATATATATATATATATATATATATATATATATATATATATGAGCAATGATGCTTGAAAAGGATGTAAACATCCGTACAAATTGAGAAGTCGGCAAACCTGATAGAAGACCTCTTCTATAAGATTTCATAACCTTTGGGCCACCAGGAGAGGACTTGACCGTGATATATGTGAGAAACAGAATCCTTGTTGAATTCAAACTGGAATATGTTTTGATTATTTCTTTTTATTTTTAAGGCAGCTGATAACTGAAACAAAGTCCAAGTTCAAAGTTGTTTTTCTTGTTGATGATTCTTCTAAGAAAATTCATTCTTTCCAAGTTTGCCGCTGCTTGATGGTGAAAGACGACCATGCCCCTACGCTCTCAAGTCTGCTATGATAGGCTGGCGACGTTGTTTCTTGGATAACTTATTTTTCTTTGGTCAAAACTTTATTTATTATTCACGGATCATGCATTCTTTCTGTTTCTTTTTAACTTTTTTATAGTTAAAAATAATAATTCTCAGTAATCAAAGGTTGTAGGGGCAAGAAAATTTCTTAATGTCAAATAATAATAATAATTGAAATACGGAAAGTTTATTTATCTTGGTAATTCAATATTGGAAATTGGTAAAGTTGGACGAAATTTAGCGCTGATGTATTATGAGGTTCATATGTATTCACGATGTAGAATCGTTGATAACGAATGTAGTCAATAAATTCATCACTTGAGAAAAATAAACCATTCATTTGTCTACTATTTGAGGATTTAATTGTCTACAATTATTACTTTGAATTTTTCTATTTGTAGTGGGACTAAATATGGTAATTAAACAAATCAAAAGCTATAGGTTAAGGATTTTAATTTTATTTATTATAAAAATATGGTAATTAAACAAAATTAACTCAAATGCTAGAACTAGTGAAGGCTTAACTTTGAGTGCTGCTAAACGAACCCTAAAATTAACTGAGTACACCCTACTCTCAAAGTAGTTATTGGATTACTAATTTATCCTAACATAAAATGACCAAAAAGGATATATTGAATTGGAAAACAAATATAATTTTAATAAATATTCTCTACTCACCACATTTAACCCTAATCAAACATAGATAAGTTTTCGTATTGCTTAGTGCTCAGGGCGAAATCTTATTTCTTTGGAGGAGAGAAAGAATTGCTAGTAAAATCAAGGTGTCCAAATGGAACAATATTCGGGAGATTCTTATTTCAAATCCTAATAAAATGAAGGATAGATAACAGTCTTTCCATGGAGATGGAATGCCAACGATTGTGCATTATTATAAGTTGATAGAATCAGTTTCTCATGCTCCTTTGGGCCCGAGTAATAACTGAGCAGAGAAACTAGATTCGGATGTCTGATGTTTCCTAGTTTCTTTACTTCTCTTGCAAATTCTTTCCTTCCTTTTGCTATACCCTCCCTTAGCCATTTCACAGCCGATACATGACCTGAGTCAAGCATAGCTTTGTACTTTGTTCCATGACAACTCCTTCCAATAGTTTCTGCAGGAGCACCTGAAAGTTCTTCTGCTGTGACCAAGGAGCCATCAAATAGATGTGAATCGCTAGCCAATTTATCTGGAGAACAAGTTTTGAGAACATCAGGACTCTCAAGTGGTTGTTGATTTTTAGAAGGTGATAGATTTGGGATTGGTATTAGGGTGTTGTGTGATATAGTGTATTAGGGTGTACCAGGGGTATTTTTGGTAGTTAAATAGGGTGTACTTAGTTAATTTTACATTTTGATTAAAATATTAGGGTGTACTTAGATCATAGGGTGTACTCAGTTAATTTTAGGGTTCGTTTAGGAGCACTCTTAACTTTTTAGTCTTTTTACTTTTGGATTGGTGAAATTTTTGGTGGGGTTGGAATTCGAGTTTGAATAGAATAGGAGAAAACGACAAAGACAGACAGAATCAGATTTGCGTGGGAGGGCTGAAACGGCAGAGAGGCCAATCTCTACATTTAGATTTGTGCGCGGTGAGGGCCGTTTTAAACATTCTGACGCGTGTTGGACCTGTGTGGCTGTAACGTGTTCGACCTGTGTAGTGACTGCTATAATAAAATATTGATAGCAATAACGTTCAACCACTTGCATCTTCCATGTTAACAAAATTATCCCTCTCTTGAGCTGCGTTCTTGCACCACTGCTCAAACTCTTCGTAGTCTGTTTCAATTATAAACTCATGAATTTTAGTAAAAGTAAAATGAAATTCTTTTAAGTCCTTGGGTTATAACAAATCCCTATTTTTATTCTTTTTGTGCAGTATGGTAGTATGATCACATAGTACTTAAAATGGAAAAATATCAACTTAGTCCATCCATATTATAACACTTATATGAGCTATATTACGTGCAAGAGTGGAACTAAAATTTTTCCAAAGGGTGGGCTAATATTTTGTTAAACGATAAAACAAAATTAAGTCAAACCAAGAACAACTAAATTTTAATTTTTTTGAACTTGAACGATTCAATTAACGTGATATAAATCTAGAAATAAACTACGACTTTTCTTAACTAGTCAGTCATAAAATAAAAGTGAAGAATTTGCACATATGGGAGTTGGCTGGGGTGGGCTAAATGTCAAAATCTTGAAATTACGTGCTATAAAAAGTATTTTTGACCAAGGTTGCACTGGGCTACAGTCGAGGGTAGCCTATATGTAGTTTCACCATTACTACGTGACCGGACTCCAGCACTGTTGTATAATTTCTCGTTAATTACAGAGAAGGTGCCTAATTTAAAGCACAAACTTATGTTAAAATATATAGTTGCATAGGAAATGCTTGAAGCATTTGTTTACATTGTCAAATTGTCCACCTCTAGTGAACAAAGGGCCATAATTAATTAAACGTAGAACTGTTGGATTTGTTTAATTCATGAGAGTTCACCAAGAAATTTCATAATGTTTCTCGAAATATGATGAGGGGGGGAATTACTTTTCCCTCATCGAAGGACATTCCCAAAAGTCCAATATTCTTTTGCTCTTATGTTTTATGTCACTGATGATATCAAAATACAATTAATATAAATGAGGCAGTTTGTAGAGGACAAGCATAAATCTTTTTCATGTATAAATCCTATCCTAGGATTCTGATGTGATTACTTTTTTTAAGCCTAAAGGCATAAAATTCCATGACCTGTAGTGACCTATACATAAGATGTTTTGTGCCTATCTTCTTGTACTGTTCAATCTGCCAAAAACCTGTTTTTAATTATATTGGAACTTTGAGAAGATTTTGGCCCCAAGGTTTTTGTAAGTTTGTAACGCTTTCTTTTCTTTTATAGGGATTGGGAGCTGATATATTCATGAATTGTATCTTTCTTTTTCTTTATTGTTCTTTTGTTTTTGTTTCCAAACTCGTTAATTACAAATAATGTTTGTAATCAATAACCACTTGCATCTAATTTTTTGATTTTCTTATAGTTAGCTTGAAAGCGATGCAATTATAAAGGATTCTGAAAGGAAGAATGCGCGAAGACTTGTGCAACGCATTAGTATTTTCATTGCTCCTGTGACATTGGTCAATCTATTGCCACCAAACCAATTGAGAGGAAGGACAAGTATTTCAATGAAAGAATATGAGGTTGTATTTGCCCCTCTAGATGATTTAGCGTCTGTTCTCAGCTATTGTTTCTTATCCATTCGTCACGGTACTTGGGATGATATGGTACTGCTTCACCATTAATAAAAGGTTCTCCTGCCAAAACAAAAAATGAATGAAAGGATCATATGGTATAAATGAATATCTGATTGGCTAACATTGACTGCCTAAGAGGAAAATTTTCATCATCGAATTCTAGAGACCAACACTGTCTTTTTTTTCTTTGTGAACTGGGGTGGGGAGGGCAATGCACCCCAGAAGCAACTACACAGAATTAGAAATCCAAATCAAACAGGCTTTAGAGACTTGACCCAACTAAGAGATTCTCAAATAAATATGCACACATCAGATAAATATGATAAAGCCCAGATATGTAATCAGACCAGTTGTCATTTCTTCTATGAAGTCTAAAGGTTTCCTACATATCCTCCTGAAAATAGTGCGTGTGTTGAGCTAGCAAAAAATCTGGAAAATGACAATAAAACAAGACCTGGACATAAAGGTGTAACATATTAAATAACTATGATATCAAATAGGTGCAAATACCTTTGTTGTCTTCTTAAGCTTTAGCATTGGGATGACAACACAAACCTGATCTGCTAGTATAAATGATGGCCACAGGACCAGCACACAGAGAGCAACAAAAATGCACCTCAGAAATGCACACAAAGCATGAAGGCGATAGAATATATGTCGGGGTAGGAAAGCACCATATACAGTAGCAGGAAAGAAGCATGGGAAACCGAATGACATTAAAACATCAAACAATGCACTGATTTTAAACGACAGTTGATCACCGCGAAACTGAGAAAAAAGGAAAAGGAAAGAAAAGAAAATTTGATATGTTTGGTTCTAACTAATATATCAACCATCTTCCAATCCCACGGTGTAGTATCCATTATCGATGTAGTACCCTGTTTGATGAAGTTCCTATAGCAGGTCTGTGTTTCTAATCCTGTTTCTCTCAGAGTACACACACAACCATCTTCCAATCCCACGGTGTAGTATCCATTATCGATGTAGTACCCTGTTTGATGAAGTTCCTATAGCAGGTCTGTGTTTCTAATCCTGTTTCTCTCATAGTACACACACAACCATCTTCCAATCCCACGGTGTAGTATCCATTATCGATGTAGTACCCTGTTTGATGAAGTTCCTATAGCAGGTTTGTGTTTCTAATCCTGTTTCTCTCAGAGTACACGACTTGAAACTGTCATTTTCAACATTTTAGTGTAAAATGGGTCATCATGTAAATCTTTCATTCAACTTTCAAACAAACTTACGTACGAAAAAAGACAGCATGATAGGAAATTGTTCTAATTGAAATGCATATCAAATTATCAATTAAACAAATAAATCATAATTGATCATCGATTGATGTGCTATTGTATTGATCATACAAAATAGAGAGAGAGCCAAATCAGTAATAATAAACATATTATAAATAAATAACAAACAACCAAATTAAAAAAGAAAAAAAAAAAGAAAAGAAACACTGACACTGGTGGTGAAGAAGGAAAAAAAATATAGATATTTATAAAAATACCCAATCCTAGACATGTATTTATAAAAATACCCAAGCAGTATTTAAACATAGAAACATACCCAAAATCAACCCCACAATCAACAATTGTATATTTTTTGGGTGTGTTTATAAATGGATTTTGAGTGTGTGTAATGATGGGTTTTGGGTATGGTTATAAAGTGTTTTGGGTGTTTGGTATTTTTATAATTTCAGCCCCCATTTTGGGTATTTTAGTGAAACTCCCAAAAAAATACCAGACCTTAAGAAAATATAAAACAACCAAAAATGACTTTTTTTTATACAATATATATATATTTTGTGGTCATAAATTGTGATTTCATTAAATGACCTCGGTAGTGGAAAGATTCCAAACATTAAAATACAGGCTAAGTGTAGTGATTCTATTGGGTGAATGAAAATGATAGAGATTTGGTAAAATAGGGATTTTACAAACCAAACGGTGGTGGTGTCTTTATTGTATGAAACCAAACTACACGAAACACAACGTTTCATTAAAAAAGCCCACACATCTCAATCCGACGTCGTTCACTTAAAACCTAGAGGAAAACAAAAGTTGAGTCAGGGTTGGGTCTTCTTCTTCACGAGGAATAAGCCATTGACGGCGCCTCACAGAGCTTGCATCCCAACCATAGCTGTTTTCGGCATTAGCAGAGGGGCATTTTCAGGCAACTCCAAAGCTTTTTCCGGCGAAGGGAGGTGCAGTTGCACCTCCTTGCGCCTCTGTAAATCCGCCACTGGCCATGAGTTTTTATGCATAATTAGCCTCTCCGCACGCGCTTCCGCGCCTGCGAGAGGCCTTTTTTTTAAAAAAATTAAATTTTATTTTAGAATTAAAAAAGACAATGGGTAGTTGTTTTCCATAAAAATAGGATCCATTATCCAATTTTTCTTTTAATTTTAATTTTTTAAATATGAAAAAAAAATGTGAATTTACCATATTATCCTCATTTAATTAATAATTTCAATTTTTAATGTTTGCATTAATTAAGGGCATTTTTTGGTATTTTGAATGTTTCACCGTTCTCTGCCTTTTGCTTTATATATATAGAAGAAAAAGAAAAAACAGAGTGCTGACATGGCTGAGAAATTTGATATTCTCAACGTCTGCCATTCTATACTTGGCATGAATTCATATGAGAAGCAAAGCTCGATATATAGAGATATATATTTGGGCCAAGGCCCAAGCCGTTTTTTGGTCGAGAAGGCGGGTACCAATTGAAATATCTAAAATCCGCGTTTTCTGGCAGAACGGGTCTGGTTTGCCTCGCGCACCCTCGTTCGTTCGTCCCCCTTATCTTCCACCTTGAAATGCCGTTCTTTCACCTGTAAGTTGGATCTTCTCTCACTCTCTCTCTTTCTTTCTTGAAAGCGGTTTCCTCCACATTATGTTTCTCTTCTTGCCCATTTTCTCAATCACCTCCAAAAATTGAGACTTTAAAAGAAATTAGAGGAAAAGCAATGTGAATGGTTTAGTCTAGTTTTATACTTTTCCTGTTTTGTATTCTTAATTGATATTTTCCCTTACAAAAATGAAAAAAAGAATGAAAAAAAGGATTCCATCTTCAGTTAGTGGTCAGCCTAATACTAAGTGGCATGAACCCAAATTTGTACCTTTTTCTGGCATCAGCGCAGATTTGTTGTGTGCTATGTAATTGGGTTTATATTCAAATGTGAGAAATGTGCAACAGAAATGAGGTTTCCAAGGTGATATTAGTGGTGACATATGCAATACTGATAATTGAAAAGAGTTGTCAATGTTCAAAGGATTGTTCTACTGCTAGCATGAAGATTTGAGTTCAAATCCCTAGTGCGGCTGGTTCTATTTAGCAATGCTAAGCTCAATAGGGTGATTTCATCATGCAATTAACATGAAGTTTATCAATTTGCATACTTGCTGAGTAGCTGACAATGCTTAGGGTGGGGAATTGTCACACAGTTGATGTTTTTATATTTCATCAAACTGAGTTGTTACCAGTACAGTTATTCTATGAGTAAAGTTGCTGCTCAGGTTTCTGTTCCTCATTTCGACAACACTTCTACGATGGCAATGTAATAAAATACCAACCATGTAGGCATTTTGGTGAAGTTCTTGGACAAATGGTCTCACATGTAGTTAGTGTATGTCCCTTGTATGCATGATAATTTGCTTGGTCGATTTAAAAGTCCATGCATATGGAGGGTTTGCATCTGATTAATATTGTGGTAGAGTTATTTCTCTCCTGCATGTATGGGGCATTTATTATTAAGTGATTTATATACACATATTTATGCCTGCTTTAATATATAGGTTGATAATTTTAATAAATGAAATCAGCTTCAGATTGATCTGGAATTTGTATAACCACTGTCCTGATATCACATTTTTGAGTTTCTGTCAGGAGATTGACTGCTCCACACTCAACTCTCAATCACGTTCCGTTGTTTGGTTATGTGGTGGAACCCACTCACTTCCCACAGAACACACAGCATTTGAATTATCATTTACCTGTTTTGAAGAATTGGCCTCCCTTGTATGCTTTTGTTCATTCATTCCCTAGATTTCATTCTTTGGGAGCCATGCACATCAGTGCTGACATGGCTGATAAATTTGATATTCTCAACATCTGCCATTCTATACTTGGCATGAATTCATATGAGAAGCAAAAGCTCGATCAGAGAGGTTCAGTCAATGCATCATACTGACTCTCCAGACAGTATTAGCAAGGAAGAGAAGGAAAGACAGAGACGAAAAAATAGGACTAGCCAATAAAGGGAGAGTACCATGGAACAAAGGCAGGAAACATAGTTCGGGTAACTAGAGATAGAGTGTAATTTTTTTTTATTGGATTTTAAATCTCATACATTTGGTTGAATCTAAAGTTGTGTTCTTCCACGTAATGCAGAGACTTGTGAGCAAATCAAACAGAGAACAATAGAAGCCTTAAAAGACCCCAAGGTGAAGTCAGGTAAGATTTAATAAGTTTTATGATATTTTCTTCACGATATGGGTGTTTTTGAATTAGAATGTAAGAGTTTATATCAAAAGGTGCAATAACAGAATTGTTTTGAAAATGGTTGGAAGTTTGTCAATCATATTTTTGGATTTCCCTTTTCAGTTAAAAGCACTACACAACTCATGTAAGGAGAAAAGAAAAAGGCTTTCAATTTTCAATCAACTGTTTTTTAAATTAAAAAATTGCTCTTTCGTTCACCCTCAATTGGTTTCAGGTTAGAAAGAAGATGTCTGAGTATCCCCGGCCTCATAGGTACACTCACAATCTTTGTCAGATATAATTAATTAGCTGTGAAACATAAGAACTTTGTTTTTCTGTGACAGAAACAAAAGAACTTTATAAATTAATTAGCTGGGTTGTCGTTAAACTTTCAAATACCAAGAGTAGGTTTATGCTTTGACTGAGTGGAAAGTAAATTGTAGTTTACAACCGAATGTCAAGTTGGTTATATGCACAGAGATGGAAAGAAAGACAAATGCTGTGATTGATGCCTATATGATTACTCTCAAAATGATTACATGTATGGAAGTCGGGAACTTAATGCTGTAAACTTGGCTGGAGGCACCTTTAAGATTGAATGAGTTCTAATGGTCGCTTCTTGTTAAAATGGTGTTATTAGGCCTGTATGGGCCATTGGATTGTCGTTTTGAATAATGTTTGCGTAATCATAAGAAGTACAGTGATGTAATGTAAAGGAAAGCAAGCGCCCTAAACTATATGTTTATTTCTTTCTCGAATTCTCCTGCGAGAATAGTTTGGCAAGTTAATCAATCATTCATTAAAGAAGAGGAGATGAAATAAACTTGTGAAACACCTTAAATGGGCCTCAGATTGTATTATGAACTTTGGATATCTACTTGTAAGCTTTATCTTCCTTGCCTTTTTTGGGAGGGAGGGAGAGAGATAACTTAGTTTAAGGTTTTTTAGGCATGCTGAACAACTAAACATGATTTTTTGGGTTTCATGAACATAATGTGACCAGTAGAAGCCAATAGTTGTAGGTTGCAGCGCATCTTTGATGAAAGATACATTTTCTATTTTAGTTTTTTTTTTCTTTGTTTAATATTATTTCTTGCTCTGAGTGACTGAGTCCAAGGCAAAAAATTTGACAAAAAAAATGGACTGTTATGTAGCACCGAGTCCAAGGCAAAAATGCGTTCTTCACTTAGACGTGTTTGGGAACAGCGTTTAAAATGGAAAAGGTTAAGGGAGAAATTATTTCTGTCATGGGTTGAAAGCATAGCAGAGGCGGCTAAGAAAGGTGGTAGTGGACAGCAAGAGCTCTGTTGGGATAGCTATGAGAAGATAAAGCAAAAATTACATCTCCAAGAGCTTCAGCTGGCTGCTGAAAAAATGTAAAGAAACTGACGGTGGATAGAAAAAATGGCTAATTATTGCTTTTCATATTTGAGACAGGGCTAAGGTTAAAATCTTGTATATTGCAAAATTATTTTCCATAAACCAGCTTGCAAAATTTCTTCTTGAGGCCAATTTGAAATCCGCACTATCTCTCCCTCTGTTCTTGATCTCTTGGCTTTAAACATTTAGGGAACCTTGCTAGATCAGCATATTAATTATTTTCCTTCATGTTTTCTAATCTGTTGCTTTTAAATGGCATCACCTTTTCCAATGTTGTTTGTTTGAGTGTGTTATTGAATTCTCTTTCTTCTTAATAGTTTGAAAGAAAAACTTCAACAAATGGACAAGCTGCTGCTCGAGGGGACATAGTCATGTCGCATATCTCAGCTTTTGAGATACTGGATCTAGAGCTTATAAAGAGAGAAAAAATGCAGAAAGAATTTTCATTCGCAGACCAGATCAGAGCTGCCAAAAACAAAAGAATGGAATTAACTATGGAAGCCTCATCCTCTGTTCATGCAGCCAACAAGAAACCAGTGGAGTATGTTTAAATTTCCACATCCCTAGCAGCAGTTGAAATAGAGGTAAGAGGTGTATGGAGGGCAACTTTTTTTCTTCTTTAAAGAGGGACAATTTGCTTGTTTTTATGTAGCTTAATGTTCATTTGTTGATGGTTGTAGGAAGAGAAAATATTGGACTCTTGGATGCATTTTTCCAACTAGTCGCAAGAGTCCGGTAATTTGTTTTCAGGGCTTCATTCCAATGTTATATGGAAGCGGTCCATCTGGCAACAGTGCAGCGTTTTTATGTGAAAAATTTGTTAGGTGAATTTTTCATGACCAGAAATTATATCATCCGCTTTCAAGCACAGGAAATATCTGATTTGCCTTGCTAATATCCATGCTGGTTGTGATATTGACTTTAGACAGTCGAGTTAAATTGCAAATGACTTACAATGTGTTTATTGCAGAGTTGTTATAAGCTGTATAGGATGTGCCATGATTTTTTTAACAGTAGTAAAAAACCTCACGGATATGGTTCTTCTCCTTTAGTTTGTAAACAATTTTATTGTTCTGCAGGGGTTGTGTGATGGATGCAAACTCCACAATAGAGCCCCAAGGTTTTGTAAGTTAAACATAGAAGAAAGAAAACCATAACTTGTGAGATTCATAGTTTATTTCTCCGAAATAAATCAGACAGCAGCATCATATATTATCTTTTCTTTTCTTCAAATCTATCAGAAACAGCATACTGAGGAGTTCATAATGATGTTGTAGATTTTTTCCTGCAGCTGAACTGGGTTATGGTATTGTATTTTCACTTGTCTGCATGAGTTTAGGGTTTCTTTTCCCCCATAACTTTATGAACAGAACAACATATATCCTTTAAATTTGAATCCAGTTACTTCGAAAAGAAGAAAGAAAAAAAAGGAAAAGCAAATTGATAATGCAAAATAAAAAGTACAATAGTAATCATATATATCTAGTCTCTAAGCCTTATTTTCATCCTGTTGATGCGGATTGTTATCATCACATAGAGCCTATCTTGTAGATTGTCTATGAATTGAAAATACGCGTGTCTCCATGTGTTGTTAATAATTAAAGAACCACAGACTCCCCAAAATCCTATTATGAACCCCAACACAGCGAAAATATAAAACCACGGAAGTTGCTGATGCCCATTGCCCTCATCTTTGTTGTTCTTGTTATCTGCATCCATGTCCTTATTTGGTCTGCACTTATTTGGAAGTGGGGCACCACAAAGTTTTGGATTCCCCTCAAAGGCAGAAGCGTTGAAGCTTTGGAGCTGGGTGCCAGTTGGTATTGGTCCTTCAAGATTATTGTAGGAGGCATTAAATTCTTTCAAGAAATGAAGGCTCGCCAATGACGATGGGATTATTCCTGACAAGTGATTCATGGAGAGGTTCAAAACCTCTAAATTTTTGAGGTTAGATATTTGGTCTGGAATGACGCTGGAGAAGTTGTTAGAGTGAAGATCCAATGTCTGGAGAAGTTGCAATTGGCCGATCTCAGTAGGTATATCACCAACAATGTTATTCTCAGATAAGTCTATCGTTGCTGGATAAAAATACAATTTTTGTGATAGAAAAGTTTGATTAGCGATTATTTCGGGGAAGATAAGCAATTCAAATTCATATTGGTCCAGTTGAGATGCAATTGGTTTATAAAGCAACCTTGGTAATCTACAAAGTTGCTTTGGAAATTCACCTGAAATTCGATTCTTTCGCAAGCTTATATAAAACAACCTAGGAAGAGTCCCCAACCAACTTGGAATTGGCCCTGTGATTTGATTACCACCCATAAGCAACATCTCTAGATTCTTGAGCTTTGATAACCATACAGGTATTTGACCATCAAGGTCAGAATTAGCCAAATTCAATACCCGAAGATTTTGGAATCCGTCAAAATCAACCATGTCATCATCAGATGGCATTCCCTCACCTTCATAGGAACCAGCAAACGAGAGTGCGTGAAGACTTTTGCAACTCATCAATATCTTCATTGCCCCTGTCAAGTTGGTGAATCGGTTGTAAGCAAGCGAGAGGAAGGACAAGGATTTCAATGAAAGAATCTCAACTTCTATTTGCCCCTCTAGATGATTTCGAGCCAATCCAATGGCTTTTAGGGACTTACATGAGTAAAGGCTTACTGGAAACGTACCAGTGAAGTTATTCATCCTTAGGTCAAGTTTAGTAAGTTGACTAATTCTGGAAAAATCAAGCATGGAGATATCTCCTTCCAAGTTGTTGGATCCCAAATGCAATTCTAGAAGGTTTGTGCAATTCATCAAAGATGGGGGCAAAACACCTTCTAAATTGTTGAAATCAAAGGTCACAAACTTCAACTTGGAGAGCTTCCCAAAATTGAGAGGAATCTCGCCGCCAAAATGATTATAGTAGAGATCAAGGGTTACGAGGTTAGTGAGGTTGACAATTGTATCACTAATGGCTCCATGTAGTGAATTGACAGGTAATGCAATTTCTTCAAGTTTGGTAGCATTATAGATATCTTCTGGAAATAATCCTGAGAGGTTATTGTGACCGGCACGAAAAACCTGCAGTTTGGAACACTTCCCTAGCCCAGGAGCAAGGTTGCCACTGAACACATTGGAAGAAAAATCCAATCGCCTAAGGAAGGGAGAAGAATGTTGGAGACAAATAGAGGATGGGACATACCCTGTGAAGCTATTATTGCTGACATTGAAACTAGTTAAGTTGCTTGCTTGTTGGAAGAATGAAGATGGAATTGCACCAAAGAAGTGATTGCTGGACAAATCCACTGTCTGGATACTGTTGGATGGTAGAGAAAGTGGTAGCTCTCCAAAAAGACAATTATAGCTCAAATCAAGGATCTCAAGTCGATTAAAAGACAAGAAGAACTGAGTTTCAAGTGGACCATATAGTGAATTGTGGGAAAGGTTCAAGTGGGTGAGATGTGTGAGATTTCTAAGTGAAGAGGGAGAGATACCTCCTTTGAGCCCTTTGGAAGGCAAGAGCAAACGGGTGACCCAACCATCTTGATCACAAGTGATGCCCTTCCAGTGACAGCAATCAAGGGATGTCCAATTTAAAGGAGGAGAAGATAGAGTGGAGGCAAAGGACAGGAGGGAGCTGCGTTCAGTTTGTTTGCAGGCATGAATATTTGTAGATATAATGCAGGAGAGTAAGAGGAAGAGAAGGAAGCCATGAGGGTTATAAGCTTGCACTAGCATGTTGCTTTGTGTATGTGCCGTTGCTCACGTGTATTTATATATATATATATATATATATATATATATATATAAGAACAACCATGCTTGAAAACGATGCAACCACCACCACACAATGCAAATTGAGAAGTTGGGAAACAACAACCACTGAATGCAAATTATTGATATTGAAACCTTTGGGCCACCAGAAGAGGACTTGGCCTTCACAAAGTACTCAAAGTTGGTGCCGTGATATATCATATATGTTTTGACTATTTCCTTTTATTTTTAAGGCAGCTGATAACTGATACCAGCTCATCTTCCATGTTAATCACTCAAAGTCCAAGTTCAAAGTTGTTTTTCTTGTTGATGATTCTTCTAAGAACTCATCTTTGTCTTTTGAGTATCTTATCTCCACACTTTTGACGTGTACGCTTTCCCTCATTGGTGTTTTCTTTCATTATGATGATAATTTTTCATGGAATTTGGAAGATATATGGTGTTATTTTTCTTGCCAGATAGATATGGCTTGAGAGTGACAGTGCCAGTCAAGCTTGATCCAACATTATACATTGACGTCCTATTCATGTTCAAAGTTGTTTTCTTCTTGATGATTCTTCTAAGAAAATTCAAAATTGGAGGGTAGTCATTCTTTCCAAGTTGCTTGGCCCCACAAGAAGGCAACTACTATAATATCTTGGTAGAGCAATAATGTTCAACCCTCTGAGAGAATAATTTATGTGTCTAATTGCTTTATGGGTTTTGTTTGTATTGTTGAATGGGATGAATGAACAAATGATGAAGGGAATTGGGTTGTATTCATTAACAAGCGTCGTCTTTTAAAAATCAAGTGGCCTTTTTTTGTAAAGACGACGGTTTTTTTGAAAGAACTGTCGTATATTATATGTAAAGACGACGGTTTTTTTTTATTTAAAAAAAGCGTTGTCTTTTAAAACACGCTAAAAAAAGGCCGCTTAAGTGAATTCGCGCTCGACAAATTTTCAAATTTTCCCCCGACTTTGAAAACCTTATCTCTCATTAACAAGCGTCGTCTTTTAAAACACGCTAAAAAAAGGCCGCTTAAGTGAATTCGCGCTTGACAAATTTTTAGATTTTCCCCGTCTCTGAAAACCTTATCTCTTCCTCCTTGAAACCCTCCTGAGCTCTCTAAAACACCCTCATGAAACTCTCTACAAAATCATCAAAAAATCGATATCACTGAAGGAGTTGAGAGATTGAGGTCTTTGCAGATCCATAAGATGGAGAGGGAGGTTCTGTATTTGAGAATCAAAGCTGGTTTAAAGGTTTGATTTGAAAGTCACATAATCTCTCAATACCCTTCTATATCTTGCTAGTGAATTCTGGATTAGTCTCTTTGCGTTTCTGGTATGTTCTTTGTCTCCTTGATTTCAGATTTTCTGTCTCTCTTGATTTGTCTGGTTTGTTTACATATTTTTTATTTATTTCTAGTTTCTTTTTAGATTTTCTGATTTGGTTCTCAGGAGATGAGGAGGAAGCTTGCAGATTTATAACTTTTTCTTTTGCAGGTTTTCTATGCGAGTCGTATGTTTTTTTGTTGTTGAAAATTTGTTACCTTCTCTTTTCACCATCATTTTATTTATATATTTTTCCTTTTGCAGGTTCTCGATGGTCTTTTTTATGCTCATTTTACAAGTTTTCTATGGAAATATGGTCCAATGGTAAAATTTATCTTCCACCTAATTTTATATGTTTATAATCTTAGCTTTTTTTCTCTCTCAGTCATTTTGATTTATTTACAGGGATGATGGAGGAGACTTCAGTTGTGCATCATTTGTATGTTTGGATGAGGAAGGCTTGGATTAGGAGTACGTAGGTCTTGTTAGGAAAAGATTGTACTGCTTAATTACCATATGTATCAATTGAATATTTATATTTAATTGGTAGGAATTATGTTTGTTGTAGAATAAAGATTGGTTAAGTACGTAATAACTATATTGAATCTTCAAGTTTGATGAAAGAAACTATTTTTGAGTGTATATATTCATTAATAAAGCATTATGCTTGGTTTTCCAGTTAAAATCGTTGTGTAGCATCATATGAAATAAAAAAGAACTAAAATGTAGCAGTTTGGGAACTTATTAGACGATGGTTTTCATAATAAATCATGGTCTTTACAGATAATTAACGACGATTTTTATAAACCAACTGTTGGCTTTATAGATAATTAACGACGATTTTTATAAAACAACTGTCGTCTTAACCTACAATCCACGAAGGTTTTCATAAAAAACCGTCATCTTAACCTACAATCCACGACGGTTTTATTAAAAACCGTTGTCTTTCCTCCTATAATTAACGATCTTTACCTCTAAACAACGACGATTTTCTTTAAAAACCGTCGTCTTTAAAGATAAACAACGACGGTGAAAAGCCGTCGTAGTTTGACACCCAAAAAGATGGCGGTCGATTTAACGACGGTTTTCAAAGCATTACAACGACGGTGGATCCCCGTCGTCTATTTCGTTTTTTGTAGTAGTGTTTTTGGTTCTTTTGTTTTATATATACAAGCATTATTAGGGAGAGGGTTTTCTCACATACACATACTGTCAAGGTGACATGAGAGTTCAAAATTAAGACCACTGATTTACAAATCAAGGCCGTTTTCCATTAGACTAGACTCTATTGGCTTCATGAATTGTATTTTTTACTATATTATAAGGCACCTCCTAAACAATTTTCTCCATCTTCGCTCACCACTTGGTCAATCCCGGACATTAAGAAGGCAGTAGGCCTTGGTGATCAAACATGATTAGGAACATCAATACTTTGTTACCTCCGTGATTAGAAACAAACTAATGTTTTTGTTTCCAAACTCGTTAATTACAAATATTGTTTGAATACAATATCCATCGAAAGTAAGTAATTAGTAATCAAAAACCACTTGCATCTAATTTTTTGATTTTCTTATAGTTAGCTTGAAAGCGATGCAGTTATATAAAGGATTCTGAAAGGAAGAATGCGCGAAGACATGTGCAACGCATTAGTATTTTCATTGCTCCTGTGACATTGGTCAATCTATTGCCACCAAACCAATTGAGAGGAAGGACAAGTATTTCAATGAAAGAATCTAAGGTTGTATTTGCCCCTCTAGATGATTTAGCGTCTGTTCTCGGCTATTGTTTCTTATCCATTCGTCATGGTACTTGGGATCATATGGTACTGCTTCACCATTAATAAAAGGTTCTCCTGCCAAAACAAAAAATAACAAGAAAGCAGACAATCATGTATAAATGAATACTTGATTGCCCAAAAACTAATTGAAAACAAACAAATAAACAGGTAGACAATGTACAACAGGTTTATAAGCTGCCATAACCACACAGCACAAATTATCCAAACCCCTCTGTACGTCGAAGAGAGATTTCCACAAATGAAACCAAAGCGATGACCTTGTGTATTTTAAAGTCTGCATTGAGTTTCGTCCTCAAGCGAAGATCTTCTTATACTGCATTTTCATTTTTGATTTTTAAGGCAGCTGATATGTGATACCAGCTCATCTTCCATGTCAATCAAAGTCCAAGTTCCAAGTTGTTTTCTTGTTGAAAATTTTTCTAAGAAAATTGGAGGATAGTCATTCTTTCCAAGTTGTTTGCCCCACATGAAGGCAACTACATAAAAAAATATCACGTGTCACTGACAAGCAGCAGTCATTCACAAAGAAGTCCTTTCTACACAAATGGCACAATGTAAAATTTAAAAGGCTTAATTATTGATATGGCCCTTGAAACTCAATTTGAATCTCACTTTGCCACCTAAAACTCAATTTGTCACAATTTACTCTCTGAAACTCAATTCTCCGTCTCACTTTGTCCATATTCATTAACTCCATAAAAAATAACAGAGCATTGAGTTGTGAAGAGCAAAATGTTGAAATTGATAACAGTCAAGCCATACGTTGATGCCCTATTCATGTTATAAAAATCTTTTATATTAATTCATATTAGACTAGATATAATAACTTTCATGTATTAAGGAATCAAGGGTCACAAATTTCAACTTCCCAAAATTAATCAGTGAGAAGTCACAGCAAAAAACACTAAAAAGATGCACAAGACGCATCGGATGAATATTTTAAAGCCAAGATATGGAATCAAAGTCTCCTTCAATTCTCTGCAAATTCTAATTCAAAGTCTAAAGAAAAGAAGTTTTTTCTACTATCTTGGGCCAAAACTGGGCCGGCTCAGGCCCAACATTTGTAATATAAAAGTATTGTATTCGGGCCTTCGAGCTGTATATTGCATAAAATAAACACCCGAGTTCGATATGATCCGACCCATTTCAAAATTCGGACTAAAACGGGTCGTCGTCGTCTTTCTCAGTTCTCAACTTCTCATTCTCAAACAGAAGAGTCTGTCAGAGGAAGAAGAGAAGAACAATGAGTGGAGAAGAATTAGCGGGCCCCCCAGCTCCAAAGCTCCTCCGTCTGCTTCATTTTGTCGGCGCTGGCTGTAAGTCAAGAATTTTCATTTCAATTTTAAGTCTTCTTCTTCTTCTTCTCCCTTTTTAAATGTTTGGCTGATTTTAAATTCTGGGTAGTTATTTGCACTGTTGGAATCAACAAATGGCGTGAGCTTCAGCGCAAGTCCATTTTACAACAGCAGCAGAAAATGCCGCAAATGACCTTGAGTGATCTCTAGGTGTTTTATTTGAAAATCTTGCTGTTGTTTTAAGGCAAATTTTCAATTTTTATCATGGAATTTGGCAAGTGAGCTTGATCTTTGGCTTCATTTTGAGTTTTTATGTGCTGCTCCAGCTGGACTCGTGTTAGACTGAGCTTTGGTAGTGTGGTTGTTAAATTATGTGGAAAATGGTGCAAGAATTCATGCCTTTCAATCTGTTCGAATATGTGCAAATTTGTGTGCAAATTTCTTTGGCTTCATTTTGAGTTTGATCAAATTGCTAATCTGAGTATTCAGTGTACAAATTTGAATGGTAATGGGGATTGTCAACATTTTGATTTTGTATACATTTGTGCTTCTTTTGTGACATTTTCTCTCTTGTTTATAGTTTGATTCGGGCAATATACACCATTCTTGAGGATGACTCAAATAGCGAGATTATTGATATTGAGTAAGAAGGTGAGATTATTGGGGTGTGTGTGTGTGCGCGTGGGCGCCGGTGGGGGGTGCTATTGTGAGTACCAAAGAGCTTTCTCATCTTAGAATATGTATGTCTATTGAAGCTGTGGATTCTAATCCAAATCAAGGGGAATTCGTCATCTGTGAATAATGCTAGGTAAGAGTTCAGGCAGTCTTTATTCTATTTTATTTGTTGGTTATCAGAACAACTTACTCGTGAAGATTGTAATTATATGTTAGTGGACCTTGTATTTGTGTAGATGCTACGTTAAACCATCTTCAAGTATATAAACAAGCATGTTTTTAAGTTATTAAAGAAATTGGAACTTAGTGCCAGTATGACAATAGGCGATATGTGTGTGATTTGTAGGGCGGTGAGAGTTCGGTAGTTTTCTACTGTTATGTCATGGATTTTGCAGCATGCTCCCTTTCAACTATCCTCAGATGTTTATGCATAATCAATTGGAGGTTCTAACTTCTAGCTTCACATAATGTAGCCAAAACCATGGGCAATCACTTCACTGAGTTCCGCAACCTTCTCATAATGCAGGTGGTATGTAATGCTAGTTTTCTTCAAAGTTTTCACTCAGTTTCTAAATGAATCTTTCAAAATGAGTTTCATGATAACGGAGTTTGCAAAAATTAGGGGATGTCTACAACTGCTTTGAGATAGTTCTGTCAATAGTGATTGTTTGAGTCTGACAGCCTGTTGGGTACATATAGTTCTCTGTCACGGCTAGATGGCTGGATGCAGTTTTTCATTTGAAAGCCTTTATAGACTTTTGGAGCTAAAGCTTTCATGTGTGTTTTTGCCTAGATACATTCTTTTGTCGAACTGTATCAATAAAGATTATTGATTGGGCAGAATCATATCTGAATACGTGGTCAAGATATATTATAGCACATATATCCTTTAAATTTGAGTCTAGTTACTTTGAAATGAAGAAGAAGAAAAAAGATTATAAAAAAAAAAAGAGGTAAAGCAAACTGAAAATGCAAAATAAAAAGTACAATATTAATAATATATATCTAGCCTCTAAGCCTTCTTTTCATCCTGTTGAGGGAGACTGTTATCATCACATAGAGCCTATCTTGTAGATTGTCTATGAATTGAAAATACGCATATCTCCATGTCTTTTTAATAACTAAAGAACCACATACTCCCCAAAATCCTACTATGAACCCCAACGCAGCGAAAATGTAAAACCATGGAAGTTGATGATGCCCATTGCCCTTGTCTTTATTGTTCTTGTTATCTACATCCATGTCCTTATTTGGTCTGCACTTATTTGGAAGTGGGGCACCACAAAGTTTTGGATTCCCCTCAAAGGCAGAAGCATTGAAGCTTTGGAGCTGGGTGCCTGTTGGTATTGGTCCTTCAAGATTATTGTATGAGACATTAAAGTCTTTCAAGAAACTTAGGCTCACCAATGACAATGGGATTATTCCAGACAAGTGATTCGTGGAGAGCTCCAAAACCTCTAAAGTTTTTAGGTTAGATATTTGGTCTGGTATGATGCCGGAGAAGTTGTTGGAGTTAAGAGCTAACCCGCGGAGAAGCTGCAATTGGCCTATCTCAACAGGTATATAACCACTAATGTTATTGTTAGATACGTCTATCATTGCTGCAAAAGAAGACAATTGCAATTTTTGAGGTAGCAAAAGTAGATTTGCAGCATTTCTGTCGCTGATGACATGCAATTCAAATTCATATTGGTCTTCTGCTTGAGATACAATATTAGGTTCATAAATCAACCTTGGTAGTCTACAAAGTTGCTTTGGAAATTCACCTGAAAATCGGTTATTTGACAAGTTGATATAAAACAATCTAGGAAGAGTCCCCAACCAACTTGGAATTGACCCTGTGACTTGATTAGCATGCAGACTCAAGATCTCTAGATTCTTGAGTTTTGATAACCATAGAGGTATTTGCCCAGTGAGGTCAGAATCAGCCAAACTCAAAACTCGAAGATTTTGGAATCCGTCAAAGTCAACCATGTCATCATCAGATGGCATTCCCTCTCCTTCAAAGGCACCAGTAAGAATGAGTGCGTGAAGACTTTTGCAATTCATCAATATCTTCATTGCCCTTGTGAGGTTGGTGAATCGGTTGTAACCAAGAGAGAGGAAGGACAAGGATTTCAATGAAAGAATTTCAACTTGTATTTGTCCCTCTAGATGATTTCTACCCAATGCAATGGCTTTTAAGGACCGACATGAGTAAAGGCTTATTGGAAACGTACCAGTGAAGCTATTGCTCCTTATATCCAATTTAGTAAGTTGACTAAGTCTGGAGAAATCAAGCATGGAGATATCACCTTCCAAGTTGTTGTATCCCAAACGCAGATCTACAAGGTTTGTGCAATTCATCAAAGACTGGGGAAAAGAACCTTCTAAATTGTTGAAATCAAGGGTCACCAATTTCAACTTGGAGAGCTTCCCCAAATTGAGAGGAAGCTTGCCATTCAATTGATTAAAGTAGAGGTCAAGGATTGCAAGGTTAGTGAGGTTGGCAATTCTATCACTAATGACTCCATGTAGTGAATTGAGAGGTAATGCAATTTCTTCAAGTTTGGTGGCATTATAGATATCTTCTGGAAATAATCCCGAGAGGTTATTATGACCGGCACGAAAAACCTTCAATTTGGAACACTTTCCTAGCCCAGGAGCGAGGTTGCCACTGAATACATTGGAAGAAATATCCAATAGCCTAAGGAAGGGAGAAGAATGTTGAAGACAAATAGAGGATGGGACATACCCTGTGAAGCTATTGTTGCTGACATTGAAACTAGTTAAGTTGCTTGCTTGTTGGAAGAATGAAGATGGAATTGCACCAAAGAAGTGATTGCTGGACAAATCAACTGTCTGGATACTGCTGGATGGTAGAGAAATTGGTAGCTCTCCAGAAAGACGGTTATAGCTCAAATCAAGGATCTCAAGTCGATTCAAAGACAAGAAGAACTGAGTTTCAAGTGAACCATATAGTGAATTGTGGGAAAGGTTCAAGAGGGTGAGATGTGTGAGATTTCTAAGTGAAGAGGGAGAGATACCTCCTTTGAGCCCTTCGGAAGGCAAGAGCAAACGGGTGACCCAACCATCTTGATCACAAGTGATGCCCCTCCAACAACAACAATCAAGGGATGTCCAATTTAAAGGAGGAGAAGATAGAGTGGAGGCAAGGGACAGGAGGGAGCTGTGTTCAGTTTGTTTGCAGGCATGAATATTTGTAGATATAATGCAAGAGAATAAGAAGAAGAGAATGAAGGCATGAGCCATTAGGTTATAAGCTTGCACTAGCATGTTGCTTTGTGTATGTGCCGCTGTTAAATACATATATAAGAGCAATGATGCTTGAAAAGGATGCAAACATCAGTACAAATTGAGAAGTCGGCAAACCTGATAGAAGACCTCTTCTATAAGATTTCAAAACCTTTGGGCCACTAGGAGAGGACTTGACCGTGATATATTTGATAAACAGAATCCTTGTTGAATTCAAACTAGAATATGTTTTGACTATTTCCGTCTATTTTTAAGGCAGCTGATAACTGATACCAGCTCATCTTCTATGTCAATCACTCAAAATCCAAGTTCAAAGTTGTTTGTCTTGTTGATGATTCTTCTAAGAACTCATCTTTGTCTTTTGAGTATCTTATCTCCACAAGTTTGATGTGTGCTTTCGCTCATTGGTGTTTTCTTTGGAATTTGGAAGATATATGGTGTTATTTTTCTTGCCAGATAGATATGGCCTGGGAGTGGCAGTGCCAGTCAAGCCTGATCCAACATTATACATTGACCTCCTATTCATGTTCAAAGTCGTTTTCTTGTTGATGATTCTTCTAAGAAAATTCAAAATTGGAGGATAGTCATTCTTTCCAAGTTTGCCCCTGCTTGATGGTGAAAGACGACCATGCCCCTACGCTCTCAAGTCTGCTATGATAGGCTGGCGACGTTGTTTCTTGGAAACAGCTGAGCCTTTCAATGATAACTTTTTTTTCTTTGGTCAAAACTTTTTTTATTATTCACGGTTCATGCGTTCTTTCTGTTTCTTTTTAACTTTTTATAGTTAAAAACAATAATTCTCAGTAATCAAAGGTTGTAGGGGCAAGAAAATTTCTTAATAGCAAATAATAATAATAATTGAAATACGGAAAGTTTATTTATCTTGGTAATTAAATATTGGAAAGTTGGTAAAGTTGGACGAAATTTATCTCTGATGTTTTATGAGGTTCATATCTATTCACGATGTAGAATCGTTGATAACTTATGTAGTCAATATATTCATCAATTGGGAAAAATAAACCATTCATTTGTCTACTATTTGAGGATTTAATAGTCTACAATTATTACTTTGAATTTTTCTATTTGTAGTGGGACTAACCGTTCTGTTTATTTTGTCAATTTCTCCCACTTTCTATTGTGTTTGTGTTTTTCTTTTGTTGCCCACTGCTCACTTTTGATCCCTCTGTTCCATCTTCTCGTGCGTTTATCCCTCTCTTGGGCTGCGTTCTTGCACCGCTGCTCAAACTCTTTATAGTCTGTTTCAATTATAAACTCATGAATTTTAGTAAAAGTAAAATGAAATTCTTTTAAGTCCTCGGGTTATAACAAATCCCTATTTTTATTCTTTTTGGTGCAAGAATGATAATTCTCTATTTCATAGTGTAGTATGGTAGTATGATCACATAGTACTTAAAATGGAAAAATATCAACTTAGTCCATCCATATTATAACACTTATATGAGCTATATTACGTGTAAGAGTGAAAGCAAACTGAAAATGCAAAATAAAAAGTACAATATTAATAATATATATCTAGCCTTTAAGCCTTCTTTTCATCCTATTGAGGGAGACTATTATCATCACATAGAGCCTATCTTGTAGATTGTCTATGAATCGAAAATACGCATATCTCCATGTCTTGTTAATAACTAAAGAACCATAGACTCCCCAAAATCCTACTATGAACCCCAACGCAGCGAAAATATAAAACCATGGAAGTTGATGATGCCCATTGCCCTCGTCTTTGTTGTTCTCATTATCTGCATCCATGCCCTTATTTGGTTTGCACTTATTTGGAAGTGGGGCACCACAAAGTTTTGGATTCCCCTCAAAGGCAAAAGCATCGAAGCTTTGGAACTGGGAGCCTGTTGGTATTGGTCCTTCGAGATTATTGTATGAGGCATCAAATATTTTCAAGAAATTAATACTCGCCAATGACGATGGGATTATTCCAGACAAGTGATTCCTGGAGAGGTCCAAAACCTCTAAATTTTTGAAGTTAGATATTTGGTCTGGAATGACGCCGGAGAAGTTGTTAGAGTTAAGATCCAACTCCTGGAGAAGTTGTAATTCGCCGATCTCAGCAGGTATATAACCACTAATGTTATTGTTAGATAAGTCTATTAGTGGTGGAAAAGAAGACAATTTTTGAGGTAGAGGAAGTAGATCTCCAACATTTACGCTACTGAAGAGAGGCAATTCAGATTCATAATGATCTTCTGCTTGAGATACAATATTCAACCTCTTGGTAGTTTACAAAGTTGGTTTGGAAATTCACCTGAAATTTGGTTGTCTGACAAGTCTATATAAAACAGTCTAGGAAGAGTCCCCAACCAACTTGGAATTGGCCCTGTGATTTGATTACTACCCAGAAGCAATATCTCTATATTCTTGAGCTTTGATAACCATACAGGTATTTGACCAGTGAGGCCACAATGACCCAAACCGAAGAACCGAAGATTTTGGAATCCATCAAAATCAACCATGTCATCATCAAATAGCATTCCCCTACCTTCAAAGGCACCAGTAAGAATGAGTACGTGAAGACTTTTGCAACTCATCAATATCTTCATTGCCACTATGAGGTTGGTGAATCGGTTCAAACCAAGTGAGAGGAAGGACAAGGATTTCAATGAGAGAATCTCAGCTTCTATTTGTCCCTCTAGATGATTTCTACCCAATGCAATGGCTTTTAGGGACTTACATGAGTAAAGGCTTACTGGAACCGTACCAGTGAAGTTATTGTTCCTTAGATCCAGTTTAGTAAGTTGATTAAGTATGGAGAAATCAGGAATGGAGATATCTCCTTCCAAGTAGTTGGATCCCAAATGCAGTTCCACAAGGTTTATGCAATTCATCAAAGATGGGGGTAAAGAACCTTCTAAATTGTTGAAATCAAGGGTCACCAATTTCAACTTGGAGAGCTTCCCCAAATTGGGGGGCAGCTCGCCGCCAAAATGATTAAAGTAGAGGTCAAGGATTGCAAGGTTGGTGAGGTTGGCAATTCTATCACTAATGGCTCCATGTAGTGAATTGCGAGGTAATGAAATTTCTTCAAGTTTGGTGGCATTATAGATATCTTCTGGAAGTAATCTAGAGAGGTTGTTGTGACTGGCACGAAAAACTTGCAGTTTGGAACACTTCATCCCTAGCCCAGGAGCAAGGTTGCCATTGGATACATTGGAAGAAAAATCCAATAGCCTAAGGGAGTGAGAAGAATGGAGACAAATAGAGGACGGAACATACCCGGTAAAGGTATTGTTGCTGACATTGAAACTTGTCAAGTTGCTAGCTTGTTGGAAGAATGAAGATGGAATTGCACCAAAGAAGTGAGTAAGTCTGGAAAAATCAACAATAGTTTCCAGTAATGAATGCAAATTATTGATATTGAAACCCCTCTATACGTCGAAGATATATTTTCCAGTAATGAAACCAAAGAGAGGACCCCTTTGGGTATTAAGAGGGGGCCACCAGGAGAGGACTTGACCAACTTAATTTGAGGGCTTCACAAAGTACTCAAAGTTGTTGCCGTGATATATAGTGATAATTTTTCATGGAAATTTGGAAGATATATGTTGTTATTTTTAACTAATTAACCTTGCTTGAGATATATGGGCATGTCTGCCACTAATCTTGCTTCTAAATAATCTCTCTTAATCAGTATCAATTGCCTTGTGGGTTTTGTTTGTATTGTTGAATGGGATGAATGAACTAATGATGAAGTGAATTGGGTTGTATATTCACCATTGTTCCTGTATTTAAGTTACTAAGCAAAGCACAAGCACAAGCACTCAGCGAAAATATTGATAGCAATAAAATGAGCCCCAACCAGGACCAAAGATGGAGAGGGTGGATGTGGACCCCACCACCTTGTCCTGTTTATTTTGTCAATTTCTCCCACTTTCTATTTTGTTTGTGTTTTTCTTTTGTTGCCCACTGTTCTATAATAATAACGTTTCTTGGTAGCAATAAAATGAGCCCCGACCACTTGCATCTAATTTTTTAATTTTCTTATAGTTAGCTTGAAAGCGATGCGGTTATAAAGGATTCATTGCTCCTGTGACATTGCCCTGTGACATTGCCAAACCAATTGAGAGGAAGGACCTACCAGTAAAGTTATTGACTAAGTCTGGACTAATGAAACCCCTCTACACGTCGAAGATATATTTCCACTAATGAAACGAACGAGGGTCTTAAGAGGACTTGACCTACTTAGGCCTTCACACAATGTACTCAAAGTTGTTGTGAAAATGTTGTGATATGGAACTGAAAAAGATATTGAAAAATGCTAAAACCGCTGTCGCACACACAAGGGGATCCAAACCCCTCTCCTTTCCCATCCTCTTGCCCGGCCTTACCCAACACACTGCGCATGAATTAGTGATTAGAAGCTACAACGTTAATATTTATACTGCCTCTTAAACTTTCTACAGGCTTTTGACAAAAACAAGGGAAAAAAACTTTCTACAAGCTTATTTTAATGTTATTTATTATATTATTATAGAGGTGTATTATCTATTATCTATCTATATATAAAGTAAAAGGTAAAGAAGGTGTAGTAAATTATTATATATAAAAAAATTATGGTGTTTTTAATCTTCTTACATTAATTACTACAAATTTGCTAAAGTCATAGTATTTGTTAGTTTGCTATATAGTTAATTTAAATCACTCAAACCTACCATGCAATGCATTCCCTTCCAATTTTTTGTGATAAAATAGTAGATAATTGACTAAATAAACATCCTCTAAAGTTTCAATAAAAATTTCCAAGTTTTTCTCACAATTTCCATAGTTTTTATTCAATTTTTACAGATATCGATATTTTCTCTATATTTCCATCGATATATCCGTGTTTTTGGACCACCGATATTTCTGAAACCCTCGATATTTTAGACCTTGGTTTTGATCACTTGTTCTTGTCTTTAAGTTACTAAAGCAAGCACAAGCACCGAGACTGAGAGAGAATAATTTCTTTGTATAATTGCTTTGTGGGTTTTGTTTGTATTGTTTGAATTGTATCAACTAATGATGAAGTGAATTGGGTTGTATTCACCATTGTCCCTGTATTTAAGTTACTAAGCCAAGCACAAGCACAAGCACTGAGAGAGAACATGATACATATAATTGCTATTTGGGTTTTGTCTAGATTGTTTAATTGATTGAGGGAGGACCAATCGATGAAAAATATTGGGAGGAGGAGGGGGTTGACGGGGAGAGAGAGAGAGGGAGAGGGAGATAGAGACATATAATATTTGACTCCAATTACTTTGAAAAACCACCAGAATTGAACATATAGGCTGCTTCATGACGGGCTTTGCCCTGCTTTTCAATGAAATGGGAGTAAAAAGAGCGGATACTTGATTTGGGTACTGACATGCCCCTAAAGTTATTCAAATGCATCTATTTGGGCTAAGTGATTAGTTTTACAAGTGACTTCATATTGGTA
Organism: Prunus kanzakura; assembly: GCA_020521455.1. Lineage (NCBI taxonomy): Eukaryota > Viridiplantae > Streptophyta > Magnoliopsida > Rosales > Rosaceae > Prunus > Prunus kanzakura. The sequence continues at coordinate 739,822 of BPUM01000869.1, read as the reverse complement.
ACATATGTTATCAATATGATTCATGCTCCCATACACAAATATGCCCCTAGCACAAGCTCCTCCACTCCAAAATGAAATTCTGAATGTCTTCATTGGCTCAGAAGCCCTGACCAAATGGAGACTTCAATATTCAAACATAACCTTTGAGCCCCACATGCCAAAGCACAGCAGCAAGGGAATTCCAATCCAAAACACATTAATTTGGATTTCTTCTCTAATATCAATTGCACTTTCACATTCAGCAGAATTTTTAATTTTTAATTTTCTATATTAGCAATAGACGTTAATCTTCGTTACTGAGACATAGACATCAATCCTTCACAATTGACAACCGTATTACATGCATATGCATCAATTTTCATATCTTTGGACTGAGTGTGCAAAATAAAAAGTACAATATTAAAAATATATATCTAGCCTCTAAGCCTTCTTTTCATCCTGTTCAGAGGGACTGTTATCATCACATAGAGGAGCATATCTTGTAGATTGTCTATGAATCTAAAATATGTGTATCTCCATGTCTTGGGGTTAATTGTTTTATTAGTCCCGTAACTTAGACCCGATTTGCATTTGAGTCCCTCAATTTCCAAAATGGTTCCCGTGATCCTTTAACTTTACTTTCGTTAGGACAAATGGTCATGCCGTCAATTTTGTTAACTTTTTTTGTTAAATGCAAGGGCAAAATGGTATTTTTATGTTAAAAAAAATGAATAAAAAAATCATATATTTTAAATAACAATAAAAGAAAATCAAATAAAAAACCATAAAAAAAAAATAATAATAAAGTTTGGGGAGTAGAAATCGGGATAGAAGGGGAGAGAGAGAGTTTAATTTTAATTTTTTAGTTTTTTAATTTTTAATTTATATTTTAATCAATTTTGATACAAAAATACCATTTTGCCCCTGCATTTAATACAAAAGTTAACAAAATTGACGGCAGGACCATTTGTTTTAACGAAAGTGAAGTTGACGGACAACGGGAACCATTTTGAAAATTGAGGGACTCAAATGCAAATCGGGTCTAAATTCAAGGACTAATAAAACGATTAACCCCCATGTCTTGTTAATAATTACAGAACCACAGACTCCCCAAAATCCCACTATGAACCCCAACGTCGTGAAAATATGAAACCACGGAAGTTGATGAAGCCCATTGTCCACATCTTTATTGTTCTTGTTATCTGCATTAATGCCCTTACTTGGTCTGCACTTATTTGGGAGTGGGGCACCACAAAGTTTTGGATTCCCCTCAAAGGCAGAAACGTTGAAGCTTTGGAGCTTGGTGCCTGTTGGTATTGGTCCTTCGAGGTTATTTTATGAGACATTAAATTCTTTTAAGAAATTAAGGCTCGCCAATGATGATGGCATTATTCCAGACAAGTGATTCATGGAGAGTTTCAAAACCTCTAAACTTTTTAAGTTAGATATTTGGTCTGGAATGACACCGGAGAAGTTGTTGGAGTCAAGAACCAACTTGTAGAGAAGCTGCAATTGGCCGATCTTAGTAGGTGTATCACCAACAATGTTATTCTTAGATAAGTCTATCGTTGCTAGATAAAAATACAATTTTTGTGGTAGAAAACTTTGATTTGCAGTTGAACAGAAGCTGCCGTTGCAGAAGACAGGCAATTCAAATTCATATTGGCCTCCTTGAGATGCAATAGGTTCATAAACCAACCTTGGTAGTCAACAAAGTTGCTGTGGAAATTCACCTGAAATTCGGTTGTTTGGCAAGCTTATATAAAACAGACTAGGAAGATTCCCCAACCAACTTGGAATTGGCCCTGTGATTTGATTAAAACCCAGAAACAAGATCTCTAGATTCTTGAGCTTTGATAACCATACAGGTATTTGACCAGTGAGGTCAGAACAAGCCAAACTCAACAACCGAAGATTTTGGAATCCATCAAAATCAACCATGTCATCATCAGTTGGCGTTCCCTCACCTACAAAGGAACCAGTAAGCAAGAGTGCGTGGAGACTTTTGCAACTCATTAATATCTTCATCACCCCTATTAGGTTGGTGAATCGGTTGTAAGCAAGCGAGAGGAAGGACAAGGATTTCAATGAAAGAATCTCGGCTTCTATTTGTCCCTCTAGATGATTTCTAGACAATCTAATGGCTTTTAAGGACTGACATGCATAAAGGCTTACTGGAATCGTACCAGTGAAGTTATTCATCCTTAGGTCAAGTTTAGTAAGTTGAGTAAGTCTGGAAAAATCAAGCATGGAGATATCTCCTTCCAAGTTGTTGCATCCCAAACGCAATTCTACAAGGTTTGTGCAATTCATCAAAGACTGGGGCAAAGAACCTTCTAAATTGTTGAAATCAAGGGTCACAAATTTCAACTTGGAGAGATTCCCCAAATTGGTAGTAAGCTTGCCGCCAAAATGATTAAAAGAGAGGTCCAGGATGGCAAGGTTGGTGAGGTTGACAATTTTATCACTAATGGCTCCATGTAGTGAATTGAGAGGTAATGAAATTTCTTCAAGTTTGGTAGCATTATAGATATCTTCTTGAAGTAATCCTGAGAGGTTATTGTGATTGGCACGAAAAACCTACAGTTCAGAACACTTCCCTAACCCAGGAGCAAGGTCGCCATTAAATAGATTGGAAGAAAAATCGAATAGCCCCTAAGGAAGGGAGAAGAATGTTGGAGACAAATAGAGGATGGGACATACCCTCTGAAGCTATTGTTGCTAACATTGAAACTATTGTTGATTTTTCCAGACTTACTCACTTCTTTGGTGCAATTCCATCTTCATTCTTCCAACAAGCAAGCAACTTAACTAGTTTCAATGTCAGCAACAATAGCTTCACAGGGTATGTCCTATTTAAAGAAGGTGAAGATAGAGTAGAGACAAAGGACAAGAGGGAGCTATGTTGAGTTTGTTTGTAGGCATGAATATTTGTAGATATAATTCAAGAGAATAAGAGGAAGAGAACGAAGCCAATTGAGTAGTCAAATGATATCGGATTCAAGTAAGCTTATTTGATGGATCCCTAAATGGAAGCTCTTTGTATGTATATATATATATATAAGAGCAACTATGCTTGAAAAGGATGCATACATTACTGCAAATTGAGAAGTCGGCAAACAACAACCACACAACTCAAATTATTGATATTGAAACCCCTCTATTCGTCCAAGAGATATTCCCACTAATGAAACCAGAGAGAAGACCTCATTGGGTATTAAGAGATATTCCCACTAATGCCACCAGGAGAGGACTTGACCTACTTTAAGTCCACAACGCCTTCAAAGTACTCAACGTAAGAAAATGGCAAGCAACCATAACCATACAATACAAATTCTTCAAACCCCTCTATACGTCGAACAGAGATTTCAACTAATGTAGCCAAAATTGAAAACCACATTAGGTCTAAAGAGGGCCACGATGAGAGGACCAGACCTTCTAGCTGTTACTATCAACTAATGTAGCCAAATTATAGACCACATTAGGTCTAAAGAGGGCCACGATGAGCGTCTAAGATGCTTTCCTGTTGATAATTTTATGGTAATACATGGATTCGATTAGTGCCAGTCCTCGAACCTAACCTAAGACCTGCTGATGTTTAGTTGTATCACAAAGCCAACAAATCTAGTGAAGCGGCATGTGTTGATCATTTTTCTTGGAAACTTGGAAGTTATATGGTGTTATTTAATATGGCATGCATACCAGACATGGCTTGAGAGTTCCAGTGCTGGTCAAGCCTTATCTTAACATTACATACATTGACATCCTATTCATGTTACACTACAAGAGAAGCAGAACCTTCGTAGCAAATCTCATTCTTCGCTCTTCATTCACAAGTCACTACCATCTGTCAACTACATGACCAAACGGATGAACTTTAGAAAAATGGTATATCTAGCAAAAGATGAAAGGCATAAAAGATGACACACTCGGAGTAAATTCATGGATATACTAAACCCAACAAAATTATATTTAAGTCTAGGCGACTCAATTGAACAACTTATACTACAAGGTCATGCAGTCTTCAGTCTTCTTTCGTCCCATCAACGTCAACAAGGTATTGATTCAAATGCCGACCAAATATTTTTGTAGAGAATGAATCTGTCACATGCCATTGCGCTTCGATGCCCATTCTTTGCGCCATCTGCGGGTCTTCAATCAGTTTAGCAATAGCCAAGCAGAACTCTCTATGCCATCTGCGGGTCTTCGATCAGATTATCTCATATAAATTTCATTTTCCAACCTATTTCCCATCAAAAGGAACAAACCCGTGTAATTTGGACCTTTGGAAGGACGCATAGGCACTGGGTGAGAAGTGCATTTCTTTCAGCTGTTCAGCAAGATGTGATGAAGTTAACTTGATTGGACACTTCTTCCTGTTGACACCGTAACTAACCGAGCAACTAACTAAGCAAGATTAGCCACGTGCCATGCTTAGAGAGGTCATCACCTTCGCCAAAGAAGCCTTGCCACATGTCACCACTAGGGGCGATGTCAAGAGTCCCACATTGGAAGACTACAAGAAGTGGAGACTCCCCCTCACCTATAAAAGAAGACTACTCTCCTCTTAGAGAGGGATCGGATCCTATCGGATCCAATGCTATCCTATCCTAGGCTGGGCTCTCTCTCTTCAGGACTCTCCTGCTAGTCTGGCCTTCGGGTCCTAGGTCTCCAGACCCGGGGACTTAACCCCTAGGCTCCAGACTCCTAACTTTGTACCTTAGGCCCTAGGCCTCCTTCCACTTATCTTTGGGTCTAACCCCCTTGTACAAATGTAAACAATATCATAATGAGAACATCTTCTCCGTGGACGTAGCCCATTCATTAAGGGTGAACCACGTATATCTTGTCTTTTGTATGTTTATCGCTTGGCTAAGTCCTCACATACATGCTGAAGGTCCTCACCTTCACCCATCATCCATCACACCTCATCACTAAGTTGGACTCAATCTTGGCCCAACCATTTTGAGCATCAACACTTCCTTTTCTGCAAAACTTCAGAGCTCCTCCAAGTACTCAACATTTTCTTTCAAGCGCTTATCGAAGCCACCTAAAACATTGGACATGTATTGAATTTATCACTCCCGTATGTGGAGAAGTTATGCACTTCTACCAATCAAATATGGAATGGTGTTAGGTTAACATATCAATGTCACATTAATGTCAAGTAGTCAGGCACTGAAGTATTGGTTCCTTTTGGCGTGTGGCGGGGTCTGGTAACTTGTCTGCTAGCTCATACAATAATCCAATACAACCCAATTGATAAAAGGCAACCCCATACAACCCTCTGAGTGACGAACAAATAAGAATCCCAATATGACCTAAATGTTTAGAGTAATACGGTACAAAATTTTTGTTTAAACTAAATACAGATTTGCTGAAACTATGGTGCTTGTTTCATTAAAAAACCTGGATTTACATCTTTCATTAATGGAAATTTTTTGATGTAGTGAGTAATAGCTCCGGTTGTTCGCTGTTGAAGAATTCTTTGTTTAGGCAGTTCATACCATCTATACATAATGTTTTGATCTAAGAGCATTCTTTGGAACTTGCCGAGTAAAATTTTGAGAAATAAGACGAGTATATTATCCTCTAGTCAAACTAAATTCCTTTCACCTCTCGAGATACCAGGTTAAACACAAAGTTTTACACAGTGATCACCCAATTTCTTTGGACCTGATGTTACTTCATTTTGACATCTCTATATATCTTGACATATGTCACACACAACTAAGTAAGCACTAATATTTTGTAATAACAAAGGAAATTTGAACATCCATCCAGGGTTTCGATTCGCACGTATGTCAGACAAGTTTGCTTTAAAAGAGCCATCTGATACTAAATCAGATAAGCAAATAGTTTACTGCTATTCGTTCTACATAAGCTTCATTTTCTTCCCCAAATAACAACTCCAGGCTTGACTAGGAGTGTAGGCCTACACAAGCTCGCTAGATAATCTGAACCAATCTAGTAGTAAATTCTAGATATAACATCTACAGGCTAATGTTTCATAATTTACTGAGAAGAAAACAAAAGTCCTTCCACGTCGAGATATTGTAGTTAAATTGCAAGATCCATAAAGCTTTCAACACACAAATGAACCTAAAGGGAAAGCTTGATCACACAACCAGGTGATTACTGCATGCTTCTGCTTGGTTATTGATAGCCTATTAATATCATATGGTCTTTCGACAGCAACATATAGTAATGAAGGAACATGCATATCCCTATAAATTATTTTTTTCTCTTACCTATTAGTTGATAACTTGGTATAACATGCCTATCAGTAAGATTAATAGATTACTCAGTGATAGGAACTTGCCTGCAATTGTCAGGGAAGTTTCAGTTAGATTAGGAACTTGAAGCACATCTCTTGCAAGGGTACGAACGAAGCATAGCAAAAGCTGAAATTGTCAAGTCTATATTCTTTTTCCTCTCAAAACGGTTTATCGACAGAAAATTTATCCTACAACAAGGAAAATATCAAAGCAGGAAAACAACGGTAAGCTACCACATAAAATTCGGAAATGAAAATCATCAAGGAAACTGTAAACCATATAAAAACATGTTCGTTACTTATACGAATTGCTGATTCACATTAACAGCTGGGTAAAGAACAGCTGGCTGAATCCCTCGTGCGATAAGATTCTTGAATGTCTTTGCAAACATAGATGCTGTGAATTTGCTGTTAACAAGAATCTTATCTGCCATTCCTGCAGCCATACTTAATTTTAAAAAAAAATCAGTGAGAAATAGTAATATAATCACAGCAAAAGAACAATAAAAAGGTGCACAAGACACATCAGATAAATATGATAAAGCCAAGATATGGAATCAGACCAGTTGTCATTTCTTCTATGAAGTCTAAAGGTTTCCTATATATCCTCCTCAAAATAGTGTGTGTTTGTTGAGCTAGCAATAAATCTGGAAAGTGAAAATAAAACAAAACTATGCTACCAGATAACAGTTCATATAAAATAGGTGCAAATACCTTTGTTGTCTTCTTAAGCTTTAGCAGTGGGACGACAACAGAAACCTGATCTGCTAGTATTACATCAAAATGATGGCCACAGGACCAGCTCGCAGAGAGCAACAAAAAAGCACCACAGAAATGCATACAAAGCATGAAAACGACAGAATATACAGTAACAGGAAAGATACCTGGGAAACCAAATGACATTAAAACATCAAACGACAGTTGATCACCGTGACACTGAGAAAAAAGGAAAAGGAAAGAAAAGAATATTTGATGTGTTTGTTCTAACTATGTATAAACTATCTTCCAATCCCACGGTGTAGCATCCATTATCTATGTAGTACCCTGTTTGATGAAATTCCTATTACAGGTCTGTGTTTCTAATCCGTTTCTCTCAGAGTACACACACCAAGACGACTTGAAACTGTCATTTTCAACATTTTAGTGTAAAATGGGTCATCATGTAAATCTTTCATTCAACTTTCAAACTTTCATTCAACTTTCAAACAAACTTACGTATGAAAAAAGACAGCATGATAAGAAAAGGAAATTTTTTACAGGGCCATGAGTTTTTATGCCTGAAGAAAAAGAAAAAACAGAGTGCTGACATGGCTGAGAAATTTGATATTCTCAACGTCTGCCATTATATACTTGGCATGAATTCATACGAGAAGCAAGGAAGAGATTGAAAGACAGATCCATTGCTTGCTGTTGCCCCTGTTTATTTTAATATGCTTAAAAATAAATAAAAAATAAAAACTTAAATGAAACGGTGTCGTTTCTCCATGAATCAAAAGACTAAAACAAGGAAGCGCTCTGCCTGCAATGCTTGCTGCGCTGAAGTTGAAGTTGCTGCAACCCTTTGAGGCATTTCCTCGAACGGATGGCGGGCATGCATTGCCCAGCCATCCAGCCATTGCAGGGGTCAATTTTTCTTCCTCTAGTGTTGGATTCCGGAGTTGCAGGGGTCAATTGACCACCCCTGCTCCTCTGTGGATCCGTCCCTGGTTGATCAGCATATTAAATATTTTCCTTCATGTTTTCTAATCTGTTGCTTTTAAATGGCATAACCTTTTCCAATGTTATTGAATTCTCTTTCTTCTTAATAGTTTGAAAGAAAAACTTCAACAAATGGACAAGCTGCTGCTCGAGGGGACATAGTCATGACTCATGTCGCATATCTCAGCTTTTGAGAAACTGGATCTAGAGCTTATAAAGAGAGAAAAAATGCAGAAAGAATTTTCATTCGCAGACCAGATCAGAGCTGCCAAAAACAAAAGAATGGAATTAACTATGGAAGCCTCATCCTCTGTTCATGCAGCCAACAAGAAACCAGGGGAGTATGCTTAAATTTCCACATCCCTAGCAGCAGTTGAAATAGAGGTAAGAGGTGTATGGAGGGCAACTTTTTTTCTTCTTTAAAGAGGGACAATTTGCTTGTTTTTATGTAGCTTAATGTTCATTTGTTGATGCATTTTTCCAACTAGTCGCAAGAGTCCAGTCATTTGTTTTCAGGGCTTCATTCCAATGTTATATGGAAGAGGTCCATCTGGCGACAGTGCAGCGTTTTTATGTGAAAAATTTGTTAGGTGAATTCGTCACGACCAGAAATTATATTATCCGCTTTCGAGCACAAGAAATAACTGATTTGCCTTGCCAATATCCATGCTGGTTGTGATATTGACTTAGACAGTCGAGTTAAATTGCAAATGTCTTACAACTTGTTTATTGCAGAGTTGTTATAAGCTGTATAGGATGTGTCATGATTTTTTTAACAGTAGTAAAAGACCTCACGGATTTGGTTCTTCTCTTTTAGTTTGTAAACAATTTTATTGTTCTACAGGGGTTGTGTGATGGATGCAAACTCCACAATAGAGGCCCAAGGTTTTGTAAGTTAAACATGGAAGAAAGAAAACCATGAGTTGTGAGATTCGTAGTGTATTTTCTCCTAAATAAATTGGACAGCAGCATCATATATTATCTTTTCTTTTCTTCAAATCTATCAGAAACAGCATACTGAGGAGTTCATAACGATGTTGTCGATTTTTTCCTGCAGCTGAACTGGGTTATGGTATTGTATTTTCACTTGTCTGCATAAGTTTAGGGTTTCTTTTCCCCCATAACTTTATGAACCGAACAACATATATCCTTTAAATTTGAATCCAGTGACTTTGAAATGAAGAAGAAGAAAAAAAAAAGGGTAAAGCAAACTGAAAATGCAAAATAAAAAGTACAATATTAATAATAAATATCTAGCCTCTAAGCTTTCTTTTCATCCTGTTGAGGGGGACTGTTATCATCACATGAAGCCGATCTTGTAGATTGTCTATGAATAAAAAGTACAATATTAATAATATATATCTAGCCTCTAAGCTTTCTTTTCATCCTGTTGAGGGGGGCTGTTATCATCACATGAAGCCGATCTTGTAGATTGTCTATGAATCGAAAATACGCATATCTCCATGTCTTGTTAATAACTAAAGAACCACAGACTCCCCAAAATCCTACTATGAACCCCAACGCAGTGAAAATGTAAAACCATGGAAGTTGATGATGCCCATTGCCCTCGTCTTTGTTGTTCTTATTATCCGCATCCATGTCCTTATTTGGTCTGCACTTATTTGGAAGTGGGGCACCACAAAGTTTTGGATTCCCCTCAAAGGCAGAAGCGTCGAAGCTTTGGAGCTGGGGGCCTGTTGGTATTGGTCCTTCGAGGTTATTGTAGGAGACATTAAATTCTTTCAAGAAACTAAGGCTCGCCAATGACGATGGGATTATTCCACACAAGAGATTCGTGGAGAGGTTCAAAACCTCTAAATTTTTGAGGTTAGATATTTGGTCTGGAATGACGCCAGAGAAGGTGTTGGAGTCAAGAAAAAGCAGGCGGAGAAGATGTAATTGGCCGATTTCAGCTGGTATATAACCACTAATGTTATTGTTAGATAAGTGTATCATTGCTGGAATAGAAGACATTTTTTGTTGTAGAATAGTTTGCTTTGATAATATGTTGAAGCTGCTGCTGCTGAAGATAGGCAATTCAAATTCATAACTAGTGTCGTCTAATTGAGATGCAACATTAGGTTCATATACCAACCTTGGTAGTCTACAAAGTTGTTTTGGAAATTCACCTGAAAATTGGTTCTCTGACAAGTTGATATGAAACAGTCTAGGCAGAGTCCCCAACCAACTTGGAATTGGCCCTGTGATTTGATTAAAATCCAGTCGCAAGATCTCTAGATTCTTGAGCTTTGATAACCATACAGGAATTTGACCAGTGAGGTCAGAATCAAACAAACTCAATAATCGAAGATTTTGGAGTCCGTCAAAATCAACCATGTCATCATCAGATGGCATTCCCTCTCCTTTAAAGGCACCATCAAGCATGAGTAAGTGAAGACTTTTGCAACTCATTAATATCTTCATTGCCCCTGTGAGGTTGGTAAATCGGTTGTGACCAATGCAGGAAGGACAAGGATTTCAATGAAATAATTTCAGCTTGTATTTGTCCCTCTAGATGATTTCTACTCAATCCAATGGCTTTTAACGACCGACATGAGTAAAGGCTTACAGGAACCGTACCAGTGAAGTTATTCATCCTGAGGTCAAGTTTAGTAAGTTGACTCAGTCTGGAGAAATCAAGCATGGAGATATCTCCTTCCAAGTTGTTGTTTGCCAAATGCAGTTCTACAAGGTTTGTGCAATTTATCAAAGACTGGGGCAAAGAACCTTCTAAATTGTTGAAATCAAGGGTCACCAATTTCAACTTGGAGAGCTTCCCCAAATTGTGAGGAAGCTCGCCATTCAATTGATTAAAGAAGAGGTCAAGGATTGCAAGGTTGGTGAGGTTGGCAATTCTATCACTAATGGCTCCATGTAGTGAATTGAGAGGTAATGAAATTTCTTCAAGTTTGGTAGCATTATAGATATCTTCTGGAAATAATCCCGAGAGGTTATTGTGACCGGCACGAAAAACCTGCAGTTTGGAACACTTTCCTAGCCCATGAGCAAGGTCTCCATTAAATAGATTGGAAGAAAAATCCAATAGCCTAAGGAAGGGAGAAGAATGTTGGAGACAAATAGAGGATGGGACATACCCTGTGAAGGTATTGTTGCTGACATTGAAACTAGTCAAGTTGCTTGCTTGTTGGAAGAATGAAGATGGAATTGCACCAAAGAAGTGATTGCTGGACAAATCAACTGTCCGTATATTAATAGATGGTAGAGAAAGTGGTAGTTCTCCAAAAAGACGGTTATAGCTCAAATCAAGGATCTCAAGTTGATTCAAAGACAAGAAGAACTGAGTTTCAAGTGAACCATATAGTGAATTGTGGGAAAGGTTCAAGTGGGTGATATGGGTGAGATTTGCAAGTGAAAAGGGAGAGATAACTCCTTTGAGCCCTTTGGAAGGTAACAGCAAATGGGTGACCCAACCATCTTGATCACAAGTGATGCCCTTCCAACGACAGCAATCAAGGGATGTCCAATTTAAAGGAGGAGAAGATAGAGTGGAGGCAAAGGACAGGAGGGAGCTGCGTTCAGTTTGTTTGCAGGCATGGATATTTGTAGATATAATGCAAGAGAATAAGAGGAAGAGAAGGAAGGGATGAGACATTAGGTTATAAGCTTGCACTAACATGTTGCTTTGGTATGTAAGCAACATGTATTTACATATATATATAAGAGCAATGATGCTTGAAAAGGATGCAAACATCAGTACAAATTGAGAAGTCGGCAAACCTGATAGAAGACCTCTTCTATAAGATTTCAAAACCTTTGGGCCACCAGGAGAGGACTTGACCGTGATATATGTGACAAACAGAATCCTTGTTGAATTCAAACTGGAATATGTTTTGATTATTTCCTTTTATTTTTAAGGCAGCTGATAACTGAAACCAGCTCATCTTCCATTTCCTTTTATTTTTCTTGTTGATGATTCTTCTAAGAAAATTCATTCTTTCCAAGTTTGCCGCTGCTTGATGGTGAAAGACGACCATGCCCCTACGCTCTCAAGTCTGCTATGATAGGCTGGCGACGTTGTTTCTTGGATAACTTTTTTTTCTTTGGTCAAAACTTTTTTTATTATTCACGGATCATGCATTCTTTCTGTTTCTTTTTAACTATTTTTTAGTTTAAAATAATAATTCTCAGTAATCAAAGGTTGTAAGGGCAAGAAAATTTCTTAATGTCAAATAATAATAATAATTAAAATACGAAAAGTTTATTTATCTTGGTAATTCAATATTGGAAAGTTGGTAAAGTTGGATGAAATTTATCGCTAATGTTTTATGCGGTTCATATCTATTCACAATGTACAATCGTTGATAACGTATGTAATTAATATATTCATCACTTGGGAAAAATAAACCATTCATTTGTCTACTATTTGAGGATTTAATTGTCTACAATTATTACTTCGAATTTTTCTAACGTGTGTTGGACCTGTGTGGCTGTAACGTGTTCGACCTGTGTGGCGACTGCTATAATAAAATATTGATAGCAATAACGTTCAACCACTTGCATCTTCCATCCCATGTTAACAAAATTATCCCTCTCTTGGGCTGCGTTCTTGCACCACTGCCCAAACTCTTTATAGTCTGTTTCAATTATAAACTCATGAATTTTAGTAAAAGTAAAATGAACTTCTTTTAAGTCCTCGGGTTATAACAAATCCCTATTTTTATTCTTTTTGGTGCAAGAATAATGATAATTCTCTATCTTATAGTGTAGTATGGTAGTATGACCTCATAGTACTTCAAATGGAAAAATATCAACTTAGTCTATCCATATTATAACACTTATATGAGCTATATTACGTGCAAGAGTGGAACTAAATTTTTTCCAAAGGGTGGGCTAATATTTTGTTAAACGATAAAACAAAATTAAGTCAAACCAAGAACAACTAAATTTTAATTTTTTTTGAACTTGAACGATTCAATTAACATGATATAAAACTAGAAATAAACTACGACTTTTCTTAACAACCCAGCCATAAAATAAAAGTGAAGAATTTGCACATATGGGAGTTGGCTGGGGTGGGCTAAGTGTCATAATCTTGAAATTACGTGCTATAAAAAGTATTTTTGACCAAGGTTGCACTGGGCTACAGTCGAGGGTAGCCTATGTGTAGTTTCACCATTACTACGTGACCGGACTCCAGCACTGTTGTATAATTTCTCATTAATTACAGAGAAGGTGCCTAATTTAAAGCACAAACTTCTGTTAAAATATATAGTTGCATAGGAAATGCTTGAAGCATTTGTTTACATCGTCAAATTGTCCACCTCTAGTGAACAAAGGGCCATAATTTATTAAACGTAGAACTGTTGGATTTGTTTAATTCATGAGAGTTCACCAAGGAATTTCATAATGTTTCTCGAAATATGATGAGGGGGGGAATTACTTTTCCCTCACTGATGATATCAAAATACAATTAATATAAATGAGAGTTCACCAATGAGGCAGTTTGTAGAGGAACAAGCATAAATCTTTTTCATGTATAAATCCTATCCATAAGATGTTTTGTGCCTATCTTATGTGATTACTTTTTTTAAGCCTAAAGGCATAAAATTCCATGACCTGTAGTGACCTATACATAAGATGTTTTGTGCCTATCTTCTTGTACTGTTCAATCTGCCAAAAACCTGTTTTTAATTATATTGGAACTTTGAGAAGATTTTGGCCCCAAGTTTTTTGTAAGTTTGTTACGCTTTCTTTTGTTTTATAGGGATTGGGAGCTGATATATTCATGAATTGTATCTTTCTTTTTCTTTTTTGTTCTTTTGTTTTTGTTTCCAAACTCGTTAATTACAAATATTGTTTGAATACAATATCCATCGAAAGTAAGTAATCAGTAATCAATAACCACTTGCATCTAATTTTTTTGATTTTCTTATAGTTAGCTTGAAAGCGATGCAGTTATAAAGGATTCTGAAAGGCAGTATGCGCGAAGACTTGTGCAACGCATTAGTATTTTCATTGCTCCTGTGACATTGGTCAATCTATTGCCGCCAAACCAATTGAGAGGAAGGACAAGTATTTCAATGAAAGAATCTGAGGTTGTATTTGCCCCTCTAGATGATTTAGCGTCTGTTCTCAGCTATTGTTTCTTATCCATTCGTCACGGTACTTGGGATCATATGGTACTGCTTCACCATTAATAAAAGGTTCTCCTGCCAAAACAAAAAATAACAAGAAAGCAGACAATCATGTATAAATGAATATCTGATTGGCTAACATTGACTGCCTAAGAGGAAAATTTTCATCATCGAATTCTAGAGACCAACACTGTCTTTTTTTTCTTTGTGAACTGGGGTGGGGAGGGCAATCCACCCCAGAAGCAACTACACAGAATTAGAAATACAAATCAAACAGGCTTTAGAGACTTGACCCAACTAAGAGATTCTCAAATAAATATATGCACAAGACACATCAGACAAATATGATAAAGCCCAGATATGTAATCAGACCAGTTGTCATTTCTTCTATGAAGTCTAAAGGTTTCCTATATATCCTCCTGAAAATAGTGTGTGTGTTGAGCTAGCAAAAAATCTGGAAAATGACAATAAAACAAGACCTGGACATAAAGACGTAACATATTAAATAACTATGATATCAAATAGGTGCAAATACCTTTGTTGTCTTCTTAAGCTTTAGCATTGGGATGACAACAGTAACCTGATCTGCTAGTATAAATAAAGGCCACAGGGCCAGCACACAGAGAGCAACAAAAATGCACCTCACAAATGCACACAAAGCATGAAGGCGATGGAATATATGTCGGGGTAGGAAAGCACCATATACAGTAACAGGAAAGAAGCATGGGAAACCGAATGATTAAAACATCAAACAATGCACTGTTTTAAATGACGGTTGATCACCGCGAAACTGAGAAAAAAGGAAAAGGAAAAAAAAGAAAATTTGATATGTTTGTTCTAACTATATATAAACCATCTTCCAATCCCACGGTATAGCATCCATTATCTATGTAGTACCCGGTTTGATGAAGTTCCTATAGCAGGTCTGTGTTTCTAATCCCGTTTCTCTCAGAGTACACACATCAAGACGACTTGAAACTGTCATTTTCAACATTTTATTGTAAAATGGGTCATCATGTAAATCTTTCATTCAACTTTCAAACAAACTTACATATGAAAAAAGACAGCATGATAAGAAAAGGAAATTTTTTACAGGGCCATGAGTTTTTATGCCTGAAGAAAAAGAAAAAACAGAGTGCTGACATGGCTGAGAAATTTGATATTCTCAACGTCTGCCATTCTAGACTTGGCATGAATTCATATGAGAAGTAAAGCTCGATATATATAGAGATATATATTTGGGCCAAGGCCCAAGCCCTTTTTTTGTCGATAAGGCGGGTACCAATTGAAATATCTAAAATCCGCGTTTTCTGGCAGAACGGGTCTGGTTTGCCTCCCGCACCCTCGTTCGTTCGTCCCCCTTATCTTCCACCTTGAAATGCCGTTCTTTCACCTGTAAGTTGGATCTTCTCTCACTCTCTCTCTTTCTTTCTTGAAAGCGGTTTCCTCCACATTATGTTTCTCTTCTTGCCCATTTTCTCAATCACCTCCAAAAATTGAGACTTTAAAAGAAATTAGAGGAAAAGCGAAGAATGTCTAGTTTAGTCTAGTTTTAATACTTTTCCTGTTTTGTGTTCTTAATTGATATTTTCCCTTACCAAAATGAAAAAAAGAATGAAAAAAAGGATTCCACCTTCAGTTAGTGGTCAGCCTAATACTAAGTGGCATGAACCCAAATTTCTACCTCTTTCTGGCATCAGTGCAGATTTGTTGTGTGCTATATAATTGGGTTTATATTCAAATGTGAGAAATGTGCAACAGAAATGAGGTTTCCAAGGTGATATTAGTGGTGACATATGCAATACTGATAATTGAAAAGAGTTGTCAATGTTCAAAGGATTGTTCTACTGCTAGCATGAAGATTTGAGTTCAAATCCCTAGTGCGGCTGGTTCTATTTAGCAATGCTAAGCTCAATAGGGTGATTTCATCATGCAATTAACATGAATTTTATCAATTTGCATACTTGCTGAGTAGCTGACAATGTTTAGGGTGGGGAATTGTCACACAGTTGATGTTTTTATATTTCATCGAACTGAGTTGTTACCAGTACAGTTATTCTATGAGTAAAGTTGCTTCTCAGGTTTCTGTTCCTCATTTCGACAACACTTCTATGATGGCAATGTAATAAAATACCAACCATGTTGGCATTTTGGTGAAGTTCTTGGACAAATGGTCTCGCATGTAGTTAGTGTATGTCCCTTGTGGTAGAGTTAAAAGTCCATGCATATGGAGGGTTTGCATCTGATTAATATTGTGGTAGAGTTATTTCTCTCCTGCATGTATGGGGCATTTATTATTAAGTGATTTATATACACATATTTATGCCTGCATTGATATATAGGTTGATAATTTTAATAAATGAAATCAGCTTCAGATTGATCTGGAATTTGTATAACCACTGTCCTGATATCACATTTTTGAGTTTCTGTCAGGAGATTGACTGCTCCACACTCAACTCTCAATCACGTTCCGTTGTTTGGTTATGTGGTGGAACCCACTCACTTCCCACAGAACACACAGCATTTGAATTATCATTTACGTGTTTTGAAGAATTGGCCTCCCTTGTATGCTTTTGTTCATTCATTCCCTAGATTTCATTCTTTGGGAGCCATGCACATCAGTGCTGACATGGCTGAGAAATTTGATATTCTCAACATCTGCCATTCTATACTTGGCATGAATTCATATGAGAAGCAAAGCTCGATCAAGGAGGTTCAGTCAATGCATCATACTGACTCTCCAGACAGTATTAGCAAGGAAGAGAAGGAAAGACAGAGACAAAAAAAAAAAGGACTAGCCAACAAAGGGAGAGTACCATGGAACAAAGCAGGAAACATAGTTCGGGTAACTAGAGATAGAGTGTAATTTTTTTTTAATTGGATTTTAAATCTCATACGTTTGGTTGAATCTAAAGTTGTGTTCTTCCACGTAATGCAGAGACTTGTGAGCGAATCAAACAGAGAACAATAGAAGCCTTAAAAGACCCCAAGGTGAAGTCATGTAAGATTCAATAAGTTTTATGATATTTTCTTCACGATATGGGTGTTTTTGAATTAGAATGTAAGAGTTTATATCAAAAGGCGCAATAAAAGAATTGTTTTGAAAATGGTTGGAAGTTTGTCAATCATATTTTTGGATTTTCCTTTTTAATTAAAAGCACTACACAACTCATGTAAGGAGAAAAGAAAAAGGCTTTCATTTTTCAATCAACCGTTTTGTTAATTAAAAAATTGCTCTTTCAGTCACCCTCAATTGGTTTCAGGTTAGAAAGAAGATGTCTGAGCATCCCCGGCCTCATAGTTACACTCACAAGCTTTGTCAGATATAATTAATTAGCTGTGAAACATAAGAACTATGTTTTTCTGTGACAGAAACAAAAGAACTTTATAAATTAATTAGCTGGGTTGTTGTTAAACTTTCAAATACCAAGAGTAGGCTTATGCTTTGACTGAGTGGAAAGTAAATTGTAGTTTACAACCCAATGTCAAGTTGGTTGTATGGGAACTTAATGCTGTAAACTTGTCTGGAGGCACCTTTAAGATTGAATGAGTTCTAACGGTCGCTTCTTGTTAAAATGGTTATTAGGCCTGTATGGGCCATTGGATTGTCATTTTGAATAATTTTTGCGTAATCATAAGAAGTACGGTGATGTAATGTAAAGGAAAGCAAGTGCCCTATACTATATGTTTATTTCTTTCTTGAATTCTCCTGCGAGAATAGTTTGGCAAGTTAATCAATCATTCATCAAAGGAAGAGGGGAAGAAATAAACTTGTGAAACCCCTTATATTGTCCTCAGATTGTATTATGAACTTTGGATATCTACTTTTAAGCTTTATCTTCCTTGCCTTTTTTGGGAGGGAGGGAGAGAGATAACTTAGTTTGAGGTTTTTTAGGCCTGCTGAACAAGTAAACATGATTTTTTTTGGTTTCATGAACATAATGTGACCAATAGTAGCCAATAGTTGTAGGTTGCAGCGCATCTTTGATGAAAGATACATTTTCTATTTTAGTCTTTCTTTTTCTTTGTTTAAAGTTATTTCTTGCTCTGAGTGACTGAGTCCAAGGCAAAAAATTTGACAAAAAAATGGACTGTTATGTAGTGCCAAGTCCAAGGCAAAATGCGTTCTTCACTTAGACGTGTTTGGCAACAGCGTTTAAAATGGAAACAGTTAAGGGAGAAATTATTTCTGTCATGGGTTGAAAGCATAGCAGAGGCGGCTAAGAAAGGTGGTAGTGGACAGCAAGAGCTCTGTTGGGATAGCTATGAGAAGATAAAGCAAAAATTACATCTCCAAGAGCTTCAGCTGGCTGCCGAAAAGAACAAGAAAAAGGCGAAGGAGAGGGCAAAGAAAAGAGCAATGACAGCAGAACAAGTTAAAGAAAAAAATATGGCAAGGATTGCTCGTGAGAGGAGAAAAGATGGAGAAGTCTATGAAGATACTGAAGAGTTGACAGTTCTTCAAGGGCGGAATTGTAAACAGAGATTAATGAAGGTAATTGCTCAGTAGCCAAGACAATACTAAATTACAGCTAGAAGCAATTATGTAGTTCACCATATATAAATTAGAAATACATGACATATCACTCACAAACTTAGCATAAATAAATAGTATCGCTAAGCATACAATGTTAAGTTCATGAGTATGTCCAAGAGAAGTGAGTTTTGGAGGGGGGGGAGTATTCAAATTACAGATGAAATCTGTTTAACATTGCACCATAATGCTTTGATATATGTAAAGAAACTGACGGTGGATAGAAAAAATGGGTAATTATTGCTTTTCAAATTTGAGACAGGGCTAAGGTTAAAATCTTGTATATTGCAAAATTATTTTCCTGATTCATAAACCAGCTTTCAAAATTTCTTCTTCTTGAGGCCAATTTGAAATCCGCACTATCTCACCCTCTGTTCTTGATCTCTTGGCTTTAAACATTTAGGGAAACTTGCTAGATCAGCATATTAATTATTTTCCTTCATGTTTTCTAATCTGTTGCTTTTAAATGGCATTACCTTTTCCAATGTTGTTTGTTCGAGTGTGTTACTGAATTCTCTTTCTTCTTAATAGCTTGAAAGAAAAATTTCAACAAATGGACAAGCTGCTGCCGAGGGGACATAGTCATGTCGCATATTGCAGCTTTCGAGAAACTGGATGCTTAAATGCAACCCAATGCTAATTTGACTAGCCTAACAAGAGTCATTATCAAAGTGTGAAATTAATATGTGAAAAACACTAGGGTTTTCGAAATCAACCCTAAACAATCCTACTCATGTTCATGGACACTCAAGTAATGAGCTCTAAATGTGTTGATGAAGATGTTCGCAATCAAAACCGGGTTCCGTGGCTCAAGACACATTGATTCTCTCTAAAATAAGTAAAGTGCATGTTTAATGCTACAATACTCGTGTTTCTCATACAATCAATCTAGGTGTGTTTAGTATTTCTATTTAACCATATGAAAAACTCATTAGGCGTATTACAAGAACCCTAATAGTATGGTGTTTACATTAGGCATTCAAGAAACCAATTCACATGAATGATTCTTACTTCATTCATTAGTTGCTTAGGAAAACACGAAGATACATATAATCCCAACAATCTCAAGAAACATGCTTTTAAGGGTGATCAATCAAAGAAAACATACATCAAGGATAGATTATTTTAGTAAATGGGAATTCATCAACAACATCTAGAAATTCATAAACTCAAGCATCAAAACAATAGAGTAATCATGTTTATGGCTTCAACCTAAGCCCTAGCTATAGAGTTTAGCTCCTCATATTCATAGTAACTACAACTTCAAACAAAACTAGAAAGAGTTTACAGATTTTGTGAAGAAGGTGAAGACACAAGATGTTCAATGGTGGAAGAGTTCTTCTCCTCCTTGCTTGGTTGCTCCTTGCTCTCTTCCTTAGCTCCCAAATCTCCGAATTTTGAAGTGTGAATCATGAATGAGCTGATTTCCTCCCCCTAGATGCCTTCTCTCTCTTGCCAACTCACCAATCTCATAGGATGCTTCCTTTTCCTAAAGCTAGGTAAACCATGTCCCCCTTCATAATTTCTTTAAATTTTAATTCCTTAAAAGGGATCCAACTTGAGATCCCAGTTTACCTAGGTAAAATATTGTTACCAAGTGGTGTGGTAATAAGTAGAGAATGAAGGTGATAATAAAGATGGGTGAAAGTGACTCAAAATAGACTTTCAGAGTTATGAATAAATCCTGGATCGGTTGGATAGACTATACTTGTTCAATGGAGCCAAATTTCAGATATGTTGTAGTCGACACCCATTGGAACAAGTTTCATGCAGAACTTTACCACATCCAAGCACTAGAACATGGTGACCCAAAGCCAAGAAGTTAACCTGCGAAAATGAGCAAAACCAGAATTTATATTCAATAATGCACTTTTAGCTCATATTTCTCCAACCAAGGTAAAACTTATAAAAATACAAAAAAAGAAGTATAAAGCTATAAATTGTCAAGAACTAACTCAAAACATTGGGTGAGTAACATGATAAATCATTTATAAAAATGAACCCAACATCTTTCTTCCATAGCAATTTTACACTTCATTTTTAGCTTCCTGAACCTAGTAATGAAATCCTGAGTTGGCTTATTCTCGCTTTGTTTACTCATAGTCAAATCATTGATAGTGACTTCAGGCTGGATTCTGTAGTAATAATTATGAAAAGCATTTTCCATCTGCTCCCAAGTATGGACAAAATTGGCTGGCAAATTGGTGTACCAAGAAAAAGCATGATTAGATAAAGAATTCCCAAGTATCTTTCTTCCATAGGAATTCTGCACTTCATTTTTACCTTCTTGAACCTGGTAATGACATCCTGAGTTGGCTCGTTCTCGCTTTGTTTAAGCGCAGTTAAATCACTTATCGTGATTTCAGGCTGGATTATGTAGTAATAATCATAAAAAGCATTTTCCATATGCTCTCAAGTATGGACAAAATTGGCTGGCAAATTGGTGTACCAAGAAAAAGCCTGACTAGATAAAGAATTCCCAAAAAGCCTGAGCTTTAATAAAGGGTTATTCTCTATGGCAATGCATTGGACAAAAAACTTGCCTATATGGTCAACTAACAAAGCATAGCTATCCTCTCCATTGAACAGAGTGAAATTGGGCACCTTAAAACCAGGTGGCAAAGGCATCTGATCAATATAGGCTGGATAAGGTTTCTTGTAAATGAGCCTTTCTCCTTTCCTTGCTTCAGGATCTACCATTTCCCTAATCAGTCTTTGTAATGCCCTCATCTCATTGAGAGCATTAATGGGTGGTGTATTCTGAGGTTGTGAAGGCTCAATTCTAAGAGGTCTGGGGATAACTTCTTCTCTTTGCTCCAGTTTTTCTTCAAAGTCGTCATTGTTTCTCCAATCTCCCTCTTCTATCTTGTTCTAGTCATATAAATGGTTCTTACCACCTCTGCCTCTTATGCCTTGACGTAAAAGAGGAAATGGATTGGGATCCAGCCTCCGAGGTCTATATGGGACTATTAGAGTTGGCTGTGGAACTGCTTGCTCCTAGGGTTGACAGTCAACAAAAGGTTCATTATTCAAAGGCTGCACTGGTGCAGCTTATGTAGGTTAAGGGGTAGATGAGGTTCATTCTGGACAAGCTCTAGTCAATTCACAACCATTGTTGCCCTCAATCCAGCCTGAGCCTCAGCCATTTCAGGTATCCCAAAAGTTTGTTCAATGTATGGATTATGTTGGTATGGCCATTGAGTCTTGAAAGAACCCCATATGGAAAGTCTAACTGTTGAACTACATCATTTTGGGTTTTGATTTCGTGCTTCAGCAGTTGCAAGATCTTTCTTGATCTGCCTATGAACATGCCAAGCCATGATCCTTCATATCATTTAAAGAACTACGAGTTTCCTGATTGGAAGCTTCCTGCTATTTATATGATCTTGTAGAAGCACTTCCTTGGCCAGAACATCTTGCATCACCTTCATTTGAATCCATTCGTTCTCACTCTGGTTGGAGTGGTGTTTCACCTACCAACAATAAATGTCAAAAATATGTTTGTCTAGAAATCCCACCGAGCGTGCCAAATTGTTTACCCCTTTTTTTTTTAATATTTAATTCTGTTGAAGACTAAGTAAAATTCCCCATTAACCATTTGGCCATTAGATAGTTTTGAGATTAACTTTCCTTTTTGTGAGCGTGCCACTATTAGCAGGTAATACCCTAACAAATTTGAATGACTTTATATACTTGCGCCCCAAGTAATAGACTTTAAACAAACGATTGTGATTTTGGGTGGGGAAACCTCCCAAAAAAGTTATTTTCTATGCCTTAAACTAGTGATGACTTCATAATTTATCTAAACAAAAGTGGTAAGTAAAGCAGTACACGATTTTATGGAAAATACAACAAATTAATCCAGGCAGAACTGCCTTAATATACAATTATTAAAGATCAGGCTGGACTAGATGTCATTGTACTAGAATTGCACGTCAGCACCTTCAACTAAAGAAGATAGGAATCAATACCAAGTTCCATGTTGGCAGAGCTATGAACAAGTTGGGCCATAGAGAGGCCTTTAAAAGTGATTAGAACTGCCGGCAAGGACCTGTTCTGGTTGGTTCTGAGTTGTTTAGACAAATTTAAGACATTTAGATGTCTTCAGAAAATTTGTTGAGGTTTTCATAATGATGAAAGACCTGATTCTTGTTTGTTTCATTTAATTTGTTGAACCAAGTTTGTAAGAGAGATCACTCTCTTTTGAATTCTGTCTGATTTTACCTTATCTAGCTTTGCGAAGGAGAGCTTGGTTCCCTCTTGGTTATATGAACTCCTTCTTGAGCTGGACTCCTTCTTGAGGAAGATTGCTTGTTTGCTTTCGGTAGCTTGTAAGATCTTGTGATCTTTGATTTCTTGGGTCAGCCTGGGGTGGTTTTTGAGTTTTCGTTTTGTCTGATTGGTTGGTTGGTTGGGTGTCTTTTGTATAGTCCAGGCACTCTTGTATTTATAGAAAAAAATTTCATGAGGAAATCTGGATATTTTCAGACTTAGGCTAAACCTTATTTTAATGCACAAATGGCAAAAGGCTCTGTCAATCAATGCCTTGATTGTTTTTGGCTTCCGCTCATCAAAGTTGTTGAATGTCTCCTGATCGTTCCTTTTTGAAGAGAGGCATGAACTGACGTGAATATGATGCTCAAAAAACCCTCCAACTAAGGCCATGCCAACCTTAATTTCTAGGTATCAAGGTCATCAAAACTATTTGGAGTTTAGTTACCAACGGTGAGAATTCATCTTGATACCTTGATAGCTAATAAGAAAAGTGAAATGGGTTGAGACTAATTTGATACTTTTCTATGCCCATAAACTTTATGAACGAACAACATATATCCTTTAATTTAGAGTCCAGTTACTTTGAAATGAAGAAGAAGGAAAAGAAGGTAAAAGCAAACTAAAAATGCAAAATAAAAAGTACAATATTAATAATATATATCTACCCTCCAAGCCTTCCTTTCATTGTGTTGATGCGGACTGTTATCATCACATAGAGCTTATCTTGTAGATTGTCTATGAATTGAAAATACGCATATCTCGATGTCTTATTAATAATTAAAGAACCACACACTCCCCAAAATCCTACTATGAACCCAAACACAGCGAAAATAAAAAACCACTGAAGTTGATGAAGCCCATTGTCCACGTCTTTATTGTTCTTGTTATCTGCATCAGTGCCCTTACTTGGTCCGCACTTATTTGGAAGTGGAGCACCACAAAGTTCTAGATTCCCCTCAAAGGCAGAAGCATTGAAGCTTTGGAGCTGGGTGCCTGTTGGTATTGGTCCTTCAAGATTATTGTATGAGACATTAAATTCTCTCAAAAAATTAAGGCTTGTCAATGATGATGGGATTATTCCAGACAAGTGATTCGTGTAGAGGTCCAAAACCTCTAAATTTTTTAGGTTAGATATTTGGTCTGGAATGACGCCGGAGAAGTTGTTGGAGTCAAGAACTAACTCGTGGAGAAGCCGTAATTGGCCGATCTCAGCAGGTATATAACCACTAATGTTATTGTTAGATAAGTCTATCATTGCTGGAAAAAAAGATAATTTCTGTGAAGGATATGCTCGAATTGGGTTTACACTGGTGCGACCGTAGACTGGCAATTCAAATTCATATTTGTCTACTTGAGATGCAATAGGTTCATAAAGCAACCTTGGTAGTCTACAAAGGTGCTTTGGAAATTCACCTGAAATTTGGTTGTGTGACAAGCCTATACGAAACAACCTAGGAAGAGTTCCCAACCAACTTGGAATTGGCCCTGTGATTTGATTAAAACCTAGTTGCAACATCTCTAGATTCTTGAGCTTTGATAACCATACAGGTATTTGACCTGTGAGGTCACAATAACCCAAACTCAATACCCGAAGATTTTGGAATCCGTCAAAATCAACCATGTCATCATAAGATGGCATTTCCTCACCTACAAAGGAACCAGTAAGAATGAGTGTGTGAAGACTTTTGCAACTCATCAATATCTTCATTGCTCCTGTGAGGTTGGTGAATCGATTGTAACTAAGGGAGAGGAAGGACAATGATTTCAATGAAAGAATCTCAGCTTCTATTTGTCCCTCTAGATGATTTGTAGCCAATCGAATGGCTTTTAAGGACCGACATGAGTAAAGGCTTACTGGAACTGTACCAGTGAAGTTATTGTGCCACAAGTCAAGTTTAGTAAGTTGATTATGTTTGGAAAAATCAAGCATGGAGATATCTCCTTCCAAGTTGTTGGATCCCAAACGCAGTTCTACAAGGTTTGTGCAATTCATCAAAGACTGGGGTAAAAAACCTTCTAAATTGTTGAAATCAAGGGTCACCAACTTCAACTTGGAGAGCTTCCCCAAATTGAGAGGAAGCTCGCGGCCAAAATGATTAAAGGAGAGGTCAAGGATGGCAAGGTTTGTGAGGTTGACAATTTTATCACTAATGGCTCCATGTAGTGAATTGAGAGGTAATGAAATTTCTTCAAGTTTGGTAGCATTATAGATATCTTCTGGAAATAATCCTGAGAGGTTATTGTGACCGGCACGAAAAACTTGCAATTTGGAACATTTCCCTAGCCCAGGAGCAAGGTTGCCGCTGAATACATTGGAAGAAAAATCCAATAGCCTAAGGAAGGAGAAGAATGTTTGAGACAAATAGAGGATGGGACATACCCTGTGAAGGTATTGTTGCTGACATTGAAACTAGTCAAGTTGCTTGCTTGTTGGAAGAATGAAGATGGAATTGCACCAAAGAAGTGATTGCTGGACAAATCAACTGTCCGTATATTAATAGATGGTAGAGAAAGTGGCAGTTCTCCAAAAAGACGGTTATAGCTCAAATCAAGGATCTCAAGTTGATTCAAAGATAAGAAGTGAGTTTCAAGTGAACCATATAATGAATTGTGGGAAAGGTTCAAGTGGGTGAGATGGGTGAGATTTGCAAGTGAAAAGGGAGAGATACCTCCTTTGAGCCCTTCAGAAGGTAAGAGCAAATGGGTGACCCAACCATCTTGATCACAAGTGATGCCCTTCCAATGACAGCAATCAAGGGATGTCCAATTTAAAGGAGGAGAAGATAAAGTGGAGGCAAAGGACAGGAGGGAGCTGCGTTCAGTTTGTTTGCAGGCATGGATATTTGTAGATATAATGCAAGAGAATAAGAGGAAGAGAAGGAAGGGATGAGCCATTAGGTTAGAAGCTTGCACTAACATGTTGCTTTGTGTATGTGCCATTGCTCACATGTATTTACATATATAAGAGCAATGATGCTTGAAAAGGATGCAAACATCAGTACAAATTGAGAACTCGGCAAACCTGATAGAAGATCTCTTCTATAAGATTTCAAATCCTTGGGGCCACCAGGAGGGGACTTGACCGTGATATATGTGAGAAACAGAATCCTTGTTGAATTCAAACTAGAATATGTTTTGACTATTTCCTTTTATTTTTAAGGCAGCTGATAACTGATACCAGCTCATCTTCTATGTTAATCACCCAAAGTCCATTCAAAGTTGTTTTTCTTGTTGATGATTCTTCTAAGAACTCATCTTTGTCTTTTGAGTATCTTATCTCCACAAGTTTGACGTGTGCTTTCCCTCATTGGTGTTTTCTTTCATTATGATGATAATTTTTCATGGAATTTAATTTGGAAGATATATGGTGTTATTTTTCTTGCCAGATAGATATGGCCTGAGAGTGACAGTGCCAGTCAAGCCTGATCCAACATTATACATTGACGTCCTATTCATGTTCAAAGTTGTTGCGAAAATATCATGATATGGAACTCAAAAATATATTGAAAAATGCTAAAATCATTGTCGCGCACAGGGGAACACGAACCCCTCTCCTTTCTCATCCTCTTGCCCGACCTTATCCAACATGCTACTCATGAATTTATGAATAGAAGCTACAACGTTAACATTTATTCATGTTCAAAGTTGTTTTCTTGTTTCTTCTAAGAAAATTCAAAATTGGAGGATGGTCATTATTTCCAAGTTGTTTGCCCCACAAGAAGGCAACTACTATAATTTACGATGCAAATTATTGATATTCAAAGAGAAGACTTTTGCTACTTAATTTACAGTCCACGACGACGTTGTGGTGTTGATAAAAGACTTAGGATGTAAGACTAAAAGACTTAGTATGACAAATAAGGTGTCATCATATGTGTATAACCCATCAAGAAATATACCGCCATCAATAATTTTACTAAGCTCAATAATTGGAGGATAGTCATTCTTTCCAAGGTGTTTGCCCCACAAGAAGGCAACTACACAGAATTAGAAATACAAATCAAACAGGCTTTAGAGACCTGACCCAACTAAGAGATCCTCAAAATAGCAGAGGCCTAAGTCCAAATCATAACTCCAGCTAGCTAATTAGCCCCACAATATCATTTCCCTTGAGGAAGACTTTGGGGAAGCAAAGACAAAGTGAGAAAAGCAAGTTTGACTGGCTGCATATTGATCACTATTTGCATGTGATTGTTTATCCCTTGATTCACGGATGATTTACTTAATAAGCCACTTAAAAGGAGTGGCAGCCGTGAGCTTTATAGAGAGAGAGAGAGGTATGTGGAGAAGTTATGTCACATTAATGTCAACTAGTCAGGCATTGAAATAGCATAGGTTCCTTTTGGCGCATGGCGGGGTCGGGGATTCGAAACTTAGGACTCGACATAACTTGTCTGCTAGCTCATACAATAATCCAAAGTGCATTTTTTACCCAGCATCCACAATTGGTAAAAGGTAACCCCATACAACCTTCTGAGTGATGAACACATAAGAATCCCAATATGACGAACACAAATTTTTTTTGTTTAAGCTAACTACAGATATGCTGAAACTATGGGGCTTGTTTCATTAAAAAAACCTGAATTTACATCTTTCATTAATGGAAATTTTTTGATGTAGTGAGTAATAGCTCTAGTTGTATGCTGTTCAAGAATTCTTGTTTAGGCAATTCATACCATCCATACATAATGTTTTGATATAAGAGCATTCTTTGGAACCTTGCCGAGTAAATTTTGAATGATAAGAAGAGTGTATTATCCTCCAGTCAAACTAAATTCCTTTCACCTCTCGAGGATACCAAGTTAAACACAACGTTTTACACAGAGATCACCCAATTTCTTTGGACCTGATGTTTCTCGGTCTACAAGCTACAGGTCATCATGGACAGTCTTGTTACTTTATTTTGACATCTCTATATATCTTCACATATGTCACACACACAACTAACTAAGCACTAATATTTTGTAATAATAAAGGAAATTTGAATATCCATCCGGGGCTTCGATTCTCAGGTATGTCAGACAAGTTTGCTTTAAAAGAGCCATCTGATACTAAGTCAGATAACAACATAATATAGTTTATTGCCGTTTATACCGTATTTAACCGAGTACATTTGGCATTGGGAATCAAAACACGAACAGCATAGGCCTATCGAAGATAACATTAAACGACACCATGGTGCCCCTTCGATGTGGCAACTACCTGCCGAAGGTAGGTGCCGAAGCTCTTAACTACAGAACCTAGGACTACGGACACGCGTCACCTCCACAACAGTTTGCACAAAGTCCCACATCGAAACTTCGTGCAAAACTCTCGTTTTCACTTCCCTCCTATAAATAGGGAATAGTGCCCAAGTAAAAAGGGGAACTATTTCTCACCTTTACTGTTACTCTACCAAAATTACCACATACACTCGCTGACTTAAGCATCGGAGAGCCTTCGGCAGGTATCACATCGGGGCTCGAAGCTAGACGATTGCTTCTTCCTTATTTCCTTATGCAGGATCTCTCCGTACCGAAGGTCCATGACCTTCTCCCCCTGCTGAAGATCCAACACTCCTTCACCTAAGTTGACCATTCGAAAAAGAGCATCAACAATTTGGCACCGTCTATGGGAAGCGACTTCCAAATCCCACTTCTCTACCAAGTTCGTTGGCTCCATCTCCTATCTGACCCCGTCGTCTCTTTAGCCCCTCACACTCCGTTATGCTGAGTGAAGCTAGCCATGATACCCAACACCATACCCCTCGTGGGGATTCCTCCAGAAAGAAACCCTCAGCCGATGCGCAACTCCAGGCTGAGGTGGAGCGCCTTCTTGCCCGTGTCGCAAAAATGACTGAAAACTACGAACACCTTCATACCAAGAATGTTGAATTTGAGCACAACTGCCGAGCCTTGAAGCGTAATTGGGAGAACACTCACCACCAATTCATCCCGCAGGACCTCACCCAGGATGTCGAACACACCCAACTAAACCAACCAGTCGTCTCTCATCGCAGCGCCTCGATTCAGTCTAGGCCTGACAAGGGCAAGGGCCACCTTCATCCAGAGGCGACCAAGTCGAGGCTTCTCCATATCTCCCCACCGAAGGATCGGCCCCATGTCCCAACAAAAATCTACAAGGACTGCAGGGACTATATCTCGGAGCTTCGGCCAAAGCCCATCCCCATCCCTGTAGACCTCGATGACCCACAGGTGGCTCACCTTGGTCTCCTACCAAAGCCCATCCGCGCGCCTACCCAAGAGGGGATTGGGGATTCATACAACTGAGACCCTTACGATCCTGAGGACTGGGAGCCCTACCATTCCGAAGACTTTGAAGAATGGGAAGTTTATCCACCCACCCAAAACAACAAGTCTTCGACGCCCAATACTCTCCCACATGTCGACCGTGCCATGCGACTCCTCTTCGAGAAGGTCCGACATCTGGAGAACGAGCAACAACGCAGCCATCAGCCCATCTGGACGAAGCCACTCCCAAGCCTCTTCACTGAGCGTATCCTTAATTATCGTCAGGAGAAGGACATTCAGCCGCTTTGCATTGCCTTCTACACGGGTAAGGAGGATCCCCTGACCCACATCCATTCTTTTCAGTCGACCTTAGGCTGCAAGGGTCTAAGTGATGAAGGCATGTGCCTCATTTTTCCCTCCACCCTCAATGGCGTCGCTCTAAACTGGTTCTACCGGCTGAACCCTCGCACCATCAACTCCTTCAACAGCCTGAAGCAAACTTTCCTCGACCATTTCATGATTCAGACTGATCGTCTGCATCATGATCGTCTGTACTCAAGAGACGACCTATACATGCTTCGGTAGGGTGAAGATAAACCCCTGCAGTAGTACGCCGCCCGCTTCAGCCTTGAGTATTCCTGCTGCCCAAATACAGAAGATCGAGCTGCCTTCTACGCCTTCAAAAGTGGTCTTCATGAATCCAACTTCAGATACCTGGTCCACAACAACCCATGGAACACTTATGTCGAATTAATGAAGCAAGCAACCATTCATGTCAAGGCCGAATACTTTAACTCCAAGCGTGGCCCTGCCAACCAGTCACGGACCACCTTCAGCGATCCCCCGCAAGCTTCAATACCCACTCCAGCCAAACCCAACCATTACGCTCCTGCCCCTGACACCCAGAGCGCCCAGAACCCCATGAGGAAGGATGGTTACCAGCACCTCTTCAATCCGGTGGGAAGCGAGGCAGATACTCTAACCATCATCAATCTGGTGGCAACAACCCCATAAAGACACACGATCATGCCCCCCACCCATTATACCTAAACCCCCTCCCAAGAGACTGACCAACAAGCCTATGCCGAACACTGTTGTCTTCTGCCGTTTTTACCAATTCAACGGCCATGATACAAAATTCTGCATTGCTCTGCGCAACATCATTGAAGGACTCATTCGTGAAGAAAAATTAGACAAATATGTCCACAACCTCCCACCTCCCCCAAACCCCCACCAGCGCCAGATCAACATGATCTCCACCATTAGTGGCGGCCCTACTCTGGCTGGAACATCCAACAACTCCATCAAGCATTATGTCTGATCTTCCTACGCACATCAAGTCTTTAGTACTGAGCATGGGCGCATGCCGAAGAAGTCCAAATCAGGCTGGGCCCCGATTACCTTCATCGAGGAGGAGGAGCGTGGCGTCATCTTTCCCCATGAAGACCCGCTGATTATTCTGGCAGACATCTCCAACTTCGATGTTGGGCGTATTTTAGTCGACATTGGTAGCTCGGCCAGTGTCATGTTTGCAGAAGCCTTCAACGAACTTCAAATCCCTAACCATTTGCTTGACAGAAGCATCACGCCTCTTGTGAGCTTCTCTGGCGATGTCGTCCAACCCATTGGAAGCATCCACCTGCCCATCTCCATCAGTTTGGCATAAAGGTGTCAAACGGGACGGGCTGGCCCAGCACAGCACGAGCCCAGCCCGTTTAAATGAGGCACGGCATGGCACGAGCACGAATATTAATGGGCCGTGCTTGACACGGCACGAAAATTTAGGCCGTGCCGGGATCAAAAAATAGGTCCAATGGACCTATTTGTGCCTAATAAATCTCAGCCGAAGGAGCTGACCGAAGGAACTTCCTCTTGGCCCTAGCGTCTATCCACGGCCGAACGTTACGGGTCATTGTTCGCTTCCTTTTGTTAAAAACAAAGGTGAGCTTATAATTCAAAGTCACCACGGCCTCGGTAATTCTGGCCGAGGACAAACTCCTCGGATATACGGCCAAAGTAGGAAGGTCAAGTGGCGTCGCCACGTGGCGTTGAGATCCCACGCCTCATTTAATGAAGTAACGCCTCTGACTGCAGCAGGAGGCCCATAACCCACGTAGAAGCATTAATGAGCCAAGAAAGAGGGGACGTGATTGGAGTCAGGATATGGCGAGTAAAATCAGGGATTAGGTGCGGAAATCTCACGACTTGTAAGGTTAAGCCACCAACCATCAGACCAAGGCATTAAATGCTCCTCCAAGGCCCGAGATGCAGAGCCTACCATCAGGGCGGCGGCCGGGGTTTATGGGGGTCACACCACCATGCTTCACGTTCCCAAATGTCGATTCGACGACCCACTAGCTCTGATCAAGCCTCACCATGCAGATTTTCAGCCTCATTCTCTTCTCAAGACCTTCCCTATAAATACCAGGCTCCAACTACTGTTTACCGCGCAAATCTCACGGCCTGGAGCTCCGGGCCGAGAGGATATGCGTTGACACGCGGCTTCCTGCTTTTGGATGCGGTGCGGTTGTGCGCGGGCGTGCCAGCACGGTCTACCGTGCGTCGAGAGGTTGATGTGGATGGAAATGGTTAAGTGGTGCGCCTGTTTGAACTTGTCTTCTAATCAAACGATTGTAGCCGAGAGAGGAACAAATCTCGGCTGTCAGGTTCACTGCCTGAGCTACAAGGCTGTTTAGTGGTGGTGTTGGTGGTGGGTTTCGGGTGGTGCTCCGGCGCGCTGCTCAATGAGCGACGGTCGTATGATATATGGGGTGAATGAGCGAATAACAAAGGTGGTGCTCCGGCGCCTTGAAAATCAAGGGTCGTATGATATATTGATGAATGGATTTTCCTTACAAACTAACACTACTCCTAGGAAAGCAAGTAAAATATTGAAAGTGCATTACAGGAAAATATAAGTTGCTCTGTGGGAGGCTTTGGTTTCGTGTTTGAACCCTTTGAAAGTAGTCTTGAGCCTTGTATTTATAGGAAGAGTTCTTGGAGGAGTGATCAAGGCTGAAAATCTGCATGGTGGAGCCTGATTAGAGCAAGTGGGTAGTCCAATCGACATTTGGGATCGTGAAGTATGGTGGTGTGACCCCATAAATCCCGGTGAATCTCGGCCGCCGCCTTGATCGTGGGTTCTGCGCTTTTGGCCGTGGGGACGCATTTATTGTTCTGATAGCTAGTCACCTAATCTCTCAAGCTGCAAGAATCCTCGTGAGAATGTCTGCGTCTAATCACTCTGTTTTCTGTCGCATAAATCCTGACTTCAATCACTTCCTCCTTTCTCTCGTGCATTGAATGCTTATTTGTGGCCAGTGGGTTTGCTGCAATAAACAGAGGCATTACTTCATTAAATGAAGCATGGGACCCTGCTACCACGTGATGATTTGACTTTTAATACCTTTGGCCGTGATTTTGTTCGGCCTCGGCCTCGGCCTATTATCTAGGCCGAGATGATCGTCCCTTAGCAATTTTTCTTTCGTCTTCGGGAGGGCCAAATATCTTGGCAAAACGCTGCGTTTTAGTCCTTCGAGCGAGTGCCAGGGCCGAGGAAAAGGGACTCCCTTGGTCAGTTCATGGCTGTGATTTATTAGACACAAACAACTACATTTGAAGGGTTCAACACCAAACACAAGCCTCCCACGGAGCAGATTATATTTTCCTGTCATTTACTTCTTGTCATTTATCTTCTTGTAATGCATTTTCAATACTTTTACTTGCTTTCTTAGGAGTAGTGGTAGTTTATAGGAAAATCCATTCATCAATATATCATACGACCCTTGATTTTCAAGGCGCTGGAGCACCATCTTTGTTACTCTTTCGTTCATCTCATATATCATACGACCGTCACCACCCAGCGACGCACCAGAACACCACCCAAGAACCACCATCAGCACTACCATTAACAGCCTTGTAGCTCAGGCCGTGAACCTGACGGCCAAGATCAATTCCTCTCTCGGCCACAGTCGCTCTATTAGAAGTTAAATTTAAACAGGCGCACTCCTCATCTATTCACCCAATCAATACACCCTCAAACGCACGGTAAACCGTGCTGGCACGCCCGCGCACAAACCATACAGCACCAGAAGAAGGACGACCCGTGTTGACATAGATCCTCTCGGCCCAGAATACTAGGCCGCGAGATTTGCGAGGCAAACAGAACCGGGCCGGCCCATGGCACAAGCCTAAGCACGACACGAGCCCAAGCACAAGCCTAAGCACGGCCCAAGCCTGGGCCATTTAGCTTTTTTTTTTTCTCAAAAAGTCAAAATGCAATAATTTGACATCTAATGTCATTGTTTATATGTCTTTTTTGAAATCATAAACATATATTTGATGTCTTTTATTTTAGGGAAATTACTTGGGTCCTTAATTAATTAAACATATCAACTACAAATTAATTAAATAACTTTGGACTTGATATCTAATCAATAAATATGACATATACGCTTCTCTTATAATCAAAGTAAGATATTTCTTCACATATAAAATAATAAGTTGTTTAAAGATGAAAAGTTAAAGTGGATTTTGTGGAGTTGGACACTTTTTGCCCTCCGCCCCTTCATATTGTTTGGATGTTTGATTGATTAATGTTTTCAAATAGTTCATCATTTCTTGCCTCTAATTATATTTTTAATGTTTATAATTTGAATTATCTAGTGGAAAAAAAAATCAAGTGAAAAAAATTCAAATTAAATGGGTTGGTTCTTGGGCCCGAGTATGGCACGAGCACGAGCACGGGCACGGCCCGTTTCAATGTGGACATGGGCTTTGGGCCGGGCCAGGATCAATGATTTTATTAAATGGGCCGGTATGGCACGGCCTGATAAATTAAATGGGCCGGCCCGGCACGACACAAAAATGTTAAAAGCACGAGTTTAAATGGGATGGGCCGGCCCGGCACGTCCCGTTTGACACCTCTAGTTTGGCACCCCAACATGCCACGATTACCACTCTCTTCCTAATCGTCGATTGTCCCACATCCTACAACGTCATCCTTGGACGCCCCGCCTTGGCACAAATGAGGGTCTTCATCTTCACACACATGCTGATGTTGAAGTTCCCTAATCTTCATGGCATGGGCACGGTGCGAGGCGACCAACTTGGCACCTGAAGTTGTTATGCTTCGGCAGTTAAATCTACCAATTGCCACCCATGACAGGAAACCCTTTCGATGACCACAACCCGGCCTCTTCCTCGCACTGGCGCTGAACGACTTGAGGACCCTAGGGAAGAATCAGTCACCCGCCCCCCCCAGGTCGAACCAGTGGAAGACCTTGAACTTGTTTGCCTTCATGATGACTCTCCAGATCGGCAGGTATGAATCGGCACCTCCCTTCTACCCGACCTCTGCTCCGCCCTCATCGCCTTCCTCCGAATCAACTCCGAAGTTTTCGCTTGGTCCTACAATGATATGCCTGGCATATCCCTTGACATCATCTCCCATCAGTGGTTAAGCATTAACCCCGTCCTACGACCCGTCCGACAGATGTGTCGTGCCTATGACCTGGAGAGGTACGAAGCCATGAAGATAGAGGTGCAGAAGTTATGAAGTATCGGTTTCATCAAGGAGGTAGATTATCCCACGTGGCTGGAAAACGTGGTGATGGTCCGCAAACCAAAGAAGGGTTGGCGCATGTGTGTAGACTACACTAACCTCAATCGAGTCTGTCCCAAAGATAGCTTTCCTCTACCTCGAATTGACCAGCTTGTGGACGTCATAGCAGGCCACGCCTTTCTTAGCTTCATGGATGCCTACTCTGGATACAACCAGATCTTCACGCACCCCGATGACTAGGCCCATACGTCCTTCATTACCGATCGGGGCCTCTACTGTTACAAAGTGATGCCCTTCGACCTCAAAAATGCCGGAGCTACTTACCAACGCCTCGTGAACAACCTCTTTGCCCCCATTGATCGACAACACCATGGAAGTCTATGTCGATGACATGCTAGTGTGCCTTCGGTGTAGCATCAGGAAAATTCCTTGGTTTCATGATCAGCCAGCGTGGCATCGAGGCCAACCCAGAAAAAATTCAAGCCATCATGGACATGAAGGTGCCGAAGACGGTCAAGGACATCCAAAGCCTTACAGAGCGCGCCGTGGCCCTAACCAGGTTCATCTCCAAGTCTACTGACCGTTGTGCCCCATTTTTGAAGGCTCTCAAGGGAAACAAGCGTAACATCACCTGGACCCCTGAATGTGATAAAGCTTTCACCGAACTCAAGGAATATATGGGTAGGGCACCACTGTTATCGACACCTGATCCTGGTGAAATCCTAACGATGTACCTTTTGGTATCCACTACAGCAGTTAGCTCAGTGCTAATCCGACCACATGATGGTGCCGAGCATCCTGTGCACTACGTCAGGGGAAGCACAAGTCACTACCATATGTCAGCTACATGACCAAACAGATCAACTGTACTTGATTTTTAGTAGAACAATTGTATATGAAGCAAAAGCCGAAATGCATAAAACATAACTAGTTTAGAAATCCCTCCTCTCCACTAATAGTAAACCCAACAAAATTATATTTAAGTCTACGAGTTTACTCAATTGAACAACTTATACTAGTACTACAAGGTGATACAGTCTTCAGTCTTCTTTCGAGCAATGTCAACAAGGTATTGATTCAAATGTTGACCAAATATTTTTGTAGAGAATGAATCTGTCACATGCCTTCACGCTTCGATACCCAATCTGTGTCACATGCCTTCACGCTTCGATGCCCAATCTGCGCCACCTGCAGGTCTTTTGATAAGTTTAGCCATAGCCAAGGAGAACTCTCTTGGGTTGCAATCTCAAAGGAATCCCGTTTCGCCGTTCTTAATCTACAAGGTCCCCACTATTGCACGCAATAACAGGTTTATGAGCTGCCATTGCCTCCAGCGTTCATTCTTCATTGTTGATTATCTCATATATCATATATCAATTTCATTTTCCAACCTATATCCCATCGAAACGGACAGATAGGCATTGGCAAAGAAGTGCATTTCTTTTCAGCTGTTGAGCAACATGTGATATGAAGTTAACCTGATTGGCCACGGGTGTATCTGTGGCTTATATATATGAAGCTTTTCTAATAGTGAATGTCACATTAATGTCAACTAGTCAGACATTGAAGTTGCACAGCGGGTTTGGGTTATCAAAACTAAGGACTATGCATAACGTCACTACGAAAAAAGAAAGAGTTATGGGCGATTACATTTGCCCCTATTACTTCAAATAGAGGCAAATCTGCCCCTAATCATATGAGGGGCGGATAATGGAAAGGCCCCTATTAGTAGCGCCACTAAAAAGTAATAGGGGCGGAAAAGTTATTAAAAACGCCCCTACAGTTTCAGCTGCCACGTTGGCAATGTACCGTAGAAAACATATCAGGAGCGAATATTTATGTGCCTCTAATAAATTTTTAAACAGTAGAGGCGCTTATTTGCGCCACTACCTCTAATTTCGTAATAAATAATAATTAGTTGTAGAGACATGTACATATGCCCCTAATACATTTCAAACTCATTAATTCATAGGAGCATATTTATTTTTAAATGGTTTTTAATTTGTTATATTCGACATATAAATGATTCTTCAAATAAATAAAATTAATTAATTGTATAATATAAAATGCACAGAACATCAAATATATATTTATATAGTTCCAAAATGTACATAGCCAGCCAAACAATACTAGGTAGCAATAAGTACTAGTCATTCAAACTGATCCCAAAAGTATGAAGATAATAGCAAAATATCCTAACTCAATTCAGGACGATGAGCCCTCTGATCTGAAGACATTAAATCCTGCAAAAATTCTTCACAGAGCATCCCTGAAAATTCTCCAGGAGAATAAGGCATTGGCTTATATGGTTGTGGATGGTATGGTTGGGGATAATACAAGTGAGATGGATGATGCTGATAAGTCGGATACTGATGTGAAGATGGAGTCTGCCGGGAAGGTGACTGATGTTGGGATGACCGATGCTGGGAGGGAGAACGTTGTTGGGAGGATGAATGCTGCTGAGAGGATGAACGTTGTCTGCTAGCTCATACAGTAATCCGAAGTGCATATGATAATGTTTACCCAGCATCCACAACCCTCTAAATGGTGAACACGTAAGAATCCCAATATGACCTAACTGTACATTAAGAAAAGATTTCATATCTGAAAATGTTTAGACTAATACGGTAACAAAATTTTGTTTAAGCTAAGCAGTGTTTTCAAAGGCATGCCTTCACGCACTTCGGAGCGCACGTCGGAGCGAGGCGGCAGGAAAACACCCGAGGCGGTCGGCTGTTTCGCGAGTTGCACGTTTAGTGCGGGGAAGGCGTGAGGAGGCGTTGAAAGGCGGAGCTAGGCAGAGCAAGGAGCGCCTGATCTGGACACTCTGAACCGGAAGAAATTTTGCAAGTCTGCAAATTTTGGTTGCGGCTTTGCGAGGAAGATGACTCAGTGTTTTTTTATTTTTAGGTTTATTGTAATGAAACGACATCGTTTCGATTGAAGTGTTTAAAAAAAAAACTTGAAGTGAAA
Source organism: Prunus kanzakura (assembly GCA_020521455.1). NCBI lineage: Eukaryota > Viridiplantae > Streptophyta > Magnoliopsida > Rosales > Rosaceae > Prunus > Prunus kanzakura. The sequence goes on along the minus strand of BPUM01000869.1, from coordinate 702,198 downwards.
CGGCGTCATTTCACTTGGAGTGTTTTGAAAACATGAATAAACGCTTCTGTTTTTTTTTTCCTTCCCTTTATTGTAATAAACTTAAGGCAAAAATTAATATCTTCTTGCCTTTTCTATCTCCAGCTGATTGTAGCTTTTCTACTTACCCTTTTTTTTTTCTAAATTAATATATTAACACATGGAATTATATATATATTATACAGTACAACCCTAATTTCTAACATTATCAGATAATCTCCATCAATTTCAAGAATTCTCTTCATCTTTCGACTGCAAGTAAATTATTTTATTTTTCTCTCTAATTCTTCGCAACTGTATGTTTTTGTTTTGATGTTAAAAAATAAATATTTTATGTTTTGGGATTGATTATTATGCTTTGAAAGACAATTAGAACTTATTTAAAAGATTGCTATGGTTCAATAAGAATTAGTTGTACAATTTAATTGTATTGTATTATTCATAAATTTTTCGTATTAAAATAAATTAATATTCAAAAAGCTTACGCCTCAACGCTTCAAGACTTACGCCTCGCATAGCGCTACTAAAAACGCCTCGCCTATACGCCTCGCCTTTGAAAACATTGAAGCTAAGTACCGATTTGCTAAACTATGAGGCTTGTTTCATTATGCGGAGTAAATTTTTAGAGATAAGAAGAGTGTGTTATCATCCAGTCAAAATAACAACCATTGTAAATTGAGAAGTCAGCAAACAACAACCACACAATGCAAATTATTAATATTGAAACCCCTCTGTACGTCGAAGATATATTTCCACAACAACCACTTAAGAGGGGGCCACTAGGAGAGGACTTGACCTACTTAATTTGAGGCCTTCACAAAGTTGTTGCCGTGATATATGGTGATAATTTTTCATGGAAATTTTTGGAAGATATATGGTGTTATTTTTCACTAACCTTGCTTGAGAGTGACGTGGCCTGAGATATATGGGCATGTCTGCCACTAATCTTGCTTCTAAATAATCCCTCTTGATTTGGGTTTGTTTGGAATGGAATGTATGAACTAATGATGAAGTGAATTGGGTTGTATTCACCATTGTTCCTGTATTTAAGTTACTAAGCCAAGCACAAGCACAAGCACAAGCACTCAGAGAAAAAATTATACATATAATTGCTTTCTGGGTTTTGTTTAGATTGTTCAATTGATTAGGAGGATGATTAATCGATGATTAATAATGGTTTCATTAAACAGTCCTCTGCTTTCTGCAAATATGTGCACTACATGACATTTGGAATTCATGTACAGCAAAGATACGATTAATCCAATCAGATACGACCCTGAAAGTGTAATAATATTCAAATAAATAGGCAACCAGGTTCGCACCCAGCAATAAGCCAAACAAAATATCATTCCCCTGTCTAGTATTTTCTCCCCTATGACCTGACTGAAGGGAGCGAAATTCAATCCAAGAATCCTGCTATCCCAGGTCAACGTCCCATCACCATGACCTGACTGAAGAAACTAATCAGAAGAGAGAAGAAAAAATCACCCCACGACAAGAGGAAGAAGAAAACTGGGGGAGAGAGAAGAAGAAAAAAAGAAAGAGAGAGAAGAGAGAGAAAAGAGAAGAAATAGATATAAACCGTTCAAATGCGTGATATGGAACTGAAAAATATATTGAAAAATGCAAAACCCGCTGTCGCAAACAGTGGTATTCGAACCCCTTTCCTTCCCCATCCTCTTTGCCGACCTTATCCAACACGCTGCTCATGAAATTGTGATTAAGAAGTTACGACGTTAACATTTATACTGCCTCTTTAACTTTCTACAGGCTTTTGACAAAAACAAGGGAAAAAAACTTTCTACAAGCTTATTTTAATGTTATTTATTATTTTAATCTTTCCTATGATATATTTAATCTGTTTAATGTTATTTATTATATTATTATGGAGGTTTATTATCTATTATCTATCTATATATAATGCAAAAGGTAAAGAAGGTGTACTAAATTATCTATACCTATAAAGCAAAAGGCAGAGAATGGTAAAACATTCAAAATATTAGAAAATGTCATTGGTTAATGCAAACATTAAAAATTGAAATTATTAATTAAATGAGGATAATATGGTAAATTCACACTTTTACATATTTAAAATTAAATTAAACTAAAAGAAAAATCAAATCATGGATAATATTTTTATGGAACACAACTACCCATTATATTTTTTAATTCTGAAATAAATTTAAAATTTTTAAAAAAAGCCTCTCGCAGGTGCGGAAGTGCATGCGGAGAGGCTAGTTATATATAATAAAAAATTATGGTGTTTTTAATCTTCTTTCATTAATTACTACAAATTTGCTAAAGTCATAGTATTTGTCAGTTCGCTATATAGTTAATTTATATCACTCAAACCTACCACGCAATGCATTTCCTTCCAATTTTTTGTGATAAAATAGTAGATAATTGACTAAATAAACATCCTCTAAAGTTTCAATAAAAAATTCCACGTTTTTCTCACAATTTCCATGGTTTTTATTCAATGTTTACCGATATCGATATTTTCTCGATATTTCCATCGATATATCCTTGTTTTTGGACCACCGATATTTCTGAAACCCTCGATATTTTAGACCTTTTGATTCTGATCACTTGTTCTTGTCTTTAAGTTACTAATTAAAGCAAGCACAAGCACTGAGACTGAGAGAGAATAATTTCTTTGTATAATTGCTTTGTGGGTTTTGTTTGTACTGTTGAATGGTATCAACTAATGATGAAGTGAATTGGGTTGTATTCACCATTGTCCCTGTATTTAAGTTACAAGCACTGAGACAGGAAATGATACGTATAATTGCTTTTTGGGTTTTGTCTAGATTGTTTAATTGATTGAGGGAGGACCAATCGATGAAAAAGGTTGGGAGGAGGAGGAGGAGGAGGAGAGAGAGAGAGAGAGAGAGAGAGAGAGAGAGAGAGAGAGAGAGAGAGAGAGAAACATTTAATATTTGACTCCAATTACTTTGAAAAACCAACAGAATTGAACATATATAGGCTGCTTTTCATGACGGGCTTTGCCCTGTTTTTCAATGAAATGGGAGTAAAAAGAGCGGATACTTGATTTGGTACTGACATGCCCCTAGAGTTATTCAAATGCCTCTATTTTGCTAACTTAACAATGTGGCTCAAGTACAACCTTCTTCATAAACTGCCAAGGATAGAAAGGCTATTAATAACTCTTGAATTTTCTTTCTTATCTTGAGTGGTGCAATGGCTGCTTCATCCGATCATTCACAACTGGAGCAATTCCCTTCCCTTTGAGCTAAGCGATTAGTTTTGCAGATACTTCATATTGGTAACATATGTTATCATAGAGATACTAATCTATTAACGGAGACAAGTGAGAGAGTAGTTCTTATCATTATTGTGCGTGATATAACTCATGCTCCCACACACAAATATGTCCCTAGCATGAGCTCCTCCACTCCAAAATGAAATTCTGAATGTCTTCATTGGCTTAAAAGCCCTGAACGCACACCTACATATGTATGTATTTCTTCCTCATGTGTATAGACAAAGTCCACAAATTTTTGTCAGCGTATGAAATGCATGATCAGTTAGGATATCAAATATTTTGATGATAAATGATTCCAATCCAAAACATAGACATAGACATCAATCCTTCACAATTGACAACCGTATTACATGAATATGCATCAGTTTTCATATCTTTGGATTGAGAATGCAAAATAAAAAGTACAATATTAATAATATATATCTAGCCTCTAAGCCTTTTTTTCATCATGTTGATGCGCAATGTTACCATCACATAGACCCTATCTTGTAGATTGTCTATGAATCGAAAATATGCGTATCTCCATGTCTTGTTAATAATTAAAGAACCACATACTCCCCAAAATCCCACTATGAACCCCAACACAATGAAAATATAAAGCCATGGAAGTTGATGAAGCCCATTGTGCACGTCTTTGTTGTTCTTGTTATCTGCATCAATGCCCTTATTTGATTCGCACCTTGGAAGTGGCGCACCACAAAGTTTTGGGTTCCCTTCAAACGCGAAAGCTTCGAAGCTTTGGAGCTGGGTGCCTGTTGGTATCGATCCTTCGAGGTTATTATATGAGACATTAAATTCTTTTAAGAAATTAAGGCTCGCCAATGACGATGGGATTATTCCAGACAAGTGATTCATGGAGAGGTTCAAAACCTCTAAATTTCTTAGGTTAGATATTTGGTCTGGAATGACGCCGGAGAAGTTGTTGGAGTCAAGACCCAACGTGTGGAGAAGCTGCAATTGGCTGATCTCAGTGGGTATATCACCAACAATGTTATTCGTAGATAAGTCTATCGTTGCTGGAACAAAATCCAATTTTTGCGATGGAAAATTTTGATTTGCGATTATTCTGAAGCAATTGGAACTGAAGACAGGAAGTTCAAATTCATAATTCACTCCTTGAGATGCAATTGGTTCATGAAGCAACCTTGGTAGTCGACAAAGTTGTTGTGGAAATTTACCTGAAATTCGGTTGTGTGACAAGCTTATATAAAATAGTCTAGGAAGAGTCCCCAACCAACTTGGAATCGGCCCTGTGATTTGATTAAAACCCATAGCCAAGATCTCTAAATTCTTGAGCTTTGATAACCAAAAAGGTATTTGACCAGTGAGGTTAGAACGAACCAAACCCAAGACCCGAAGATTTTGGAATCCATCAAAATCAACCATGTCATCATCAGATGGCATTCCCTCACCCACAAAGGAACCGCTAAGACAAAGTGTGTGAAGACTTTTGCAACCCATCAATATCTTCATTGCCCCTGTGAGGTTGGTGAATCGATTGTAACCAAATGAGAGCAAGGACAAGAATTTCAATGAAAGTATCTCAGCTTGTATTTGTCCCTCTAGATGATTTTCAGCCAACCGAATGGCTTTTAGGAACCTACATGAGTAAAGGCTTACTGGAACTGTACCAGTGAAGTTATTGAACCTTAGGTCAAGTTTAGTAAGTTGACTCAGTCTTGAGAAATCAAGCACAGAGATATCTCCTTCCAAGTTGTTGTTTCCCAAACGCAGTTCTACAAGGTTTGTACAATTCATCAAAGATGGGGGCAACGAACCTTCTAAATTGTTGAAATCTAAGGTCACAAACTTCAACTTGGAGAGCTTCCCCAAATTGAGAGGAAGCTCGCTGCCAAAATCATTAAAGGAAAGGTCAAGGATGGCAAGGTTGGTGAGGTTGACAATTTTATCACTAATGGCTCCATGTAGTGAATTGAGAGCTAATGCAATTTCTTCAAGTTTGGTAGCATTATAGATATCTTCAGGAAGAAATCCTGAGAGGTTATTGTGATTGGCACGAAAAACTTGCAGTTCATAACACTTCCCTAACCCAGGAGCAAGGTCGCCATTAAATAGATTGGAAGAAAAATCCAATAGCCTAAGGAAGGGAGAAGAATGTTGGAGACAAATAGAGGATGGGACATACCCTGTGAAGCTATTGTTGCTAACATTGAAACTAGTTAAGTTGCTTGCTTGTTGGAAGAATGAAGATGGAATTGAACCAATGAAGTGATTGCTGGACAAATCAACTGTCCGGATATTGCTAGATGGTAGAGAAAGTGGTAGCTCTCCAAAAAGACGGTTATAGCTCAAATCAAGGATCTCGAGTTGATTCAAAGAAAAGAAGAATTGAGTTTCAAGTGAAGCATATAGTGAATTGTGGGAAAGATTCAAGTGGGTTAGATGGGTGAGATTTGCAAGTGAAAAGGGAGAGATACCTCCTTTGAGCCCTTTGGAAGGTAAGAGCAAACGGGTGACCCAACCATCTTGATCACAAGTGATGCCCTTCCAACGACAGCAATCAAGGGATGTCCAATTTAAAGGAGGAGAAGATAGAGTGGAGGCAAAGGACAGGAGGGAGCTGCGTTCAGTTTGTTTGCAGGCATGAATATTTGTAGATAAAATGTAAGGGAATAAGAGGAAGAGAAGGAAGGCATGAGCCATTAGGTTATAAACTTGCACTATCATGTTGCTTTGTGTATGTGCCGTTGCTCACATGTATATTTATACATATAAGAGCAAACATGCTTGAAAAGGATGCAAGCATCAGTACAAATTGAGAAGTCGGCAAACAACCACCACCAGGAGATGGACTTGACCGTGATATATGTGATAAACAGAATCCTTGTTGAATTCAAACTGGAATATGTTTTGATTATTTCCTTTTATTTTTAAGGCAGCTGATAACTGATACCAGCGCATCTTCCACTTGTTAATCACTCAAAGTCCAAGTTCAAAGTTGTTTTCTTGTTGATGATTCTTCTAAGATAATTCAAAATTGGAGGATAGCCATTCATTCCACGTACTCTTGAAAATTCAAAATTCAAGAAGGCGACTACTATAATAACGTTTCTTGGTAGAGCAATAATGTTCAACCCTCTGATAGCAGTAAAATGCGGAGGAACCAGGACCAAAGATGGAGAGGGTGGATGTGGACCCCACCCCACCACCTTACTCGGTTTGTTTTGTCAATTTCTCCCACTTTCTATTTTGTTTGTTTTTTCTTTTGTTGCCCACCGCTCACTTTTGAAAAATTTGTTTACATTATCAAATTGTCCATCTCTAGGGAACAAAGGGCCATAATTAATTGAACGTGGAAGTGTTGGATTTGTTTAATTCATAAGAGTTCACCAAGGAATTTCATAATGTTTCTCGAAATATGATGAGCGGGGGAATTACTTTTCCCTCATTGAAGGACATTCCCAAAAGTTCAATATTCTTTTGCTCTTATGTTTTATGCACTGATGATATCAAAATACAATTAATATAAATGAGGCAGTTTGTAGAGGACAAGCATAAATCTTTTTCATGTATAAATCCTATCCTAGGATTCTGATGTTATTAATTTTTTTAAGTCTAAAGGCATAAAATTCCACGATCCGTAGTGACCGTATGGTATACATAAGATGTTTTGTGCCTATCTTCTTGTACTGTCCAATCTGCCAAAAACCTGTTTTTAATTATATTGGAACTTTGAGAAGATTTTGGCCCCAAGTTTTTTGTAAGTTTGTAACACTTTCTTTTGTTTTATAGGGATTGGGAGCTGATATATTCATGAATTGTATCTTTCTTTTTGTTATTTGTTATTTTGTTTTATATATATACAAGCGTTATTAGGGAGGGGGTTTTCTCACATACACATACTGTCAAGGTGACATGAGAATTCGAAATTAAGACCACTGATTTACAAATCAAGGCCGTTTTCCATTAGACTAGACTCTATTGGCTTCAGGAATTGTATTTTTAACTGTATTATAAGGGACTGAAAATTTGACCTATTCCAATCCTAAACAATTTTCTCCATCTTCGCTCACCACTTGGTCAATCCCGGACATTAAGAAGGCAGTAGTCTTTGGTGATCAAACATGATTAGGATCATCACAATACTTTGTTACCTCCATGATTAGTAACAAACTAATGTTTTTGTTTCCAAACTCGGTAATTACAAATATTGTTTGAATACAATATCCATCGAATGTAAGTAATCAGTTATCAATAACCACTTGCATCTAATTTTTTTGATTTTCTTATATATAGTTGCCAAATTGGCTTTTTCTACCGTCACAGATGAATGGCATTGGCTAATAGGATGTCGTGGAAACAAAGCAAGCAGCCAAATGGATAGCCTCTGAGTCCAAGACTTCTTAGCGGCAACTTCTTTTCCTACTTGTTGCTCACGAAAAATACATCATCACATCCTGTGTCGTTTATGATGGAGAGGCCTCACCAATAATGTTAGGGAGTATCTATTCTATATGCACATTTATATGAATATACTGTAACAACATTCCCGCTCACTTAAGGACATAAAAATGAGGATATATGAGCTTCTTAAATTTTTAATAAAGGTTATTGAATTAATCCAATGAAAAATGGTAATTGATACTATAAACCCTCACTCATGATCTATATGTTACTAAAATAAACTTTAATTATTTTGACCGACAAAATAAAAATGATCAGCTTTTGTCAGTTTGGCAAAAATGTATCCATGTATATATATTTTTCTTTGTGAACTGGGGTTGGGAGGGCAATGCACCCCAGAAGCAACTACACAGAATTAGAAATACAAATCAAAACAGGCTTTAGAGACCCAACTAAGAGATCCTCAAAATAGCCCCACAATATCATTTCCCAGGAAAAAAAAAGTAGAATCAGGAAGTACCCACCGGACTCTAGGCAATTCTGGAATAATTTGATATAAAAACAAAAAAACAAAAGCCCAAGCAATAGATGCAGAAGTACCTTTGATTTTGTACGAAGTCTCTTAAGACACAAGTGCCCCAAATGCATATATAATAGCACCTATGTGAAACAACTGAGTAGATCTTCATCCTTGCTTCTTCCTCACTGTAGTTGAGACACAAACAAATGCATCAATCAATTAATACAAGCAATGTGAACTACATTAGAGACTGATCATATCTTTTATACCGTAGTTGGTTATGTAAATTTCAGGCAACATTAATAATTGATGTATATGATACCATTGCAAGTACTTGTTGAAACGTCGAAGGAGTTGGGAGTTTTTCTTTTCTGGAGAACTACCAACCATAATGCCAATCACCAAGATTTGTAATCCCATACTTCGCGGCTAATATAGACGAACAATATAGCGTTAGTGAAACATGCGCATGCTAGAGGAAGAAATTAAGTCAACTATAAGTATGATCTTCGATCATGAATTCAGCCTTCAGCCATGAGTATAGTCGGTCGATCATATGGTCTTCCGCCATGATTTTGAATTTTGCCTTCAGCCACAAGTTTTGTCTTCGACATGAATTTGACCTTCGGCCATATGTTTACTCGTCGACCACGATTTGGGTACTGACATGCCCCTACAGTTATTCAAATGCATCTGTTTTGCTAACTTAACAATGTGGCCCAAGTTCAACCTCTTCATAAATTGCCAAAGACAGAAAGGCTATTAATAACTCTTGAATTTTCTTCTCTAATATCAATTGCACTTTCACATTCAGCAGAATTTTTATTTTTTATTTTTTATTTTTCTATATTAACAATAGACATTAATCTTCGTTACTGAGACATAGACATCAATCCTTCACAATTGACAACCGTATTACATGCATATGCATCAGTTTTCATATCTTTGGACTGAGTATGCAAAATAAAAAGTACAATATTAATAATATATATCTAGCCTCTAAGCCTTTTTTTCATCGTGTTGATGCGCACTGTTACCATCACATAGACCATATCTTGTAGATTGTCTATGAATTGAAAATATGTGTATCTCCATGTCTTGTTAATAATTAAAGAAACAGAAACTCCCCAAAATCTCACTACGAACCCCACGCAATGAAAATATAAAATCACTGAAGTTGATGAAGTCATGTCCGCGTCTTTATTGTTCTTTTTATTTGCATCAATGGCCTTACTTGGTCCTCACTTATTTGGAAGTGGGGCACCACAAAGTTTTGGATTCCCCTCAAAGGCAGAATCGTTGAAGCTTTGGAACTGGGTGCCTATTGGTATTGGTCCTTCAAGATTATTGTATGAGGCATTAAATTCTTCCAAGAAATTAAGGGTCGCCAATGACGATGGGATTATTCCAAACAAGTGATTCATGGAGAGGTCCAAAATCTCTAAATTTTTCAAGTTAGATATTTGGTCTGGAATGACGCCGGAGAAGTTGTTGTAGCCAAGAGACAGCCAGCAAAGAAGGTGCAATTGACCGATCTCAACAGGTATATAACCACTAATGTTATTATTAGATAAGCCTATCATTGTTGGAAAAGAATACAATTTTTGCGGAAGACAAATTTGATTTGCAGTTATTATGTTGCAGAAGATAGGAAATGCAAATTCATATTGGTCTTCTGCTTGAGATGCAATTGGTTCATAAAGCAACCTTGGTAGTCTACAAAGTTGCTTTGGAAATTCACCTATAATTCGGTTGTGTGCCAGGTCTATACAAAACAGTATTGGAAGGTTCCCCAACCAACTTGGAATTGGCCCTGTGATTTGATTAAAACCCAGAGCCAAGAACTCTAGATTCTTGAGCTTTGATAACCTTACAGGTATTTGAACAGTGAGGTCAGAACCAACCAAAAAACTGAAGATTTTGGAATCCGTCAAAATCAACCATGTCATCATAATGTGTTAATATACAACTAAAGTCCCACACATGCCTTCTCTTCGTAGATAACAATGTTAGGTTTATGTCTTATATTAGGTCATATTGCGTTTTGGGAAATGGCACCTAGAATCCCTTATTTAACTTACAGGGCAATCAAGGAATAGAAGCTACCATCCTAGGGGGAGGATCTATTATCTCTCTACCTATACACCAGTGAGCAACGACACATACACAAAGCAACATGCTAGTGCTGCCTTATAACCTAATGGCTCATGCCTTCCTTCTCTGATCCTCTTATTCTCTGACATTATATCTACTAATATTCATGCCTGCAGACAAACTAAACGCAGCTACCTCCTGTCCTTTACCTCCACTCTATCTTATCCTCCTTTAAATAGGACATCCATTGATTGCTGTTGTTAGGAGGGCATCACTTGTGATCAAGATGGTTGGGTCACCCGTTTGCTCTTACCTTCCAAAAAGTTCAAAAGAGGTATCTCTTCTGTTATAATATACGGATTGTATTGATTGATTGATATGCAATAATCTTGTATTTACTCTATATAGCCCTTTGATTGTAGAATCATATTACCTTGATTGTAGGATCGAGAATATCTGCAGCTTTACTACTTACCTTCTACAGCCTTGCTTAGGCATTATATTAGCTTGTACTTTGTGAATGAAAGAAATAACAAAATCTGGAGTTTTCTCCTCAAACTCTCGTTGCCTAGCCTTTCTATTTTTTCATGGTATCAGAGCGCCGATCTCGGTGACTCTCATATCTTCATCACCTTCCGCAACCTGTAGAACATGGCTAGCGATGAAGAAACAGCGAAACCCACAGGCCATAAGCCTAAATCTCAAAACACAGAGACCAACGATGTCTCTGATCCCTTTTATATACATCATTCAGACCAAACTGGTCTGACACTTGTCACTCAACTCTTGGATGGTGACAATTATGCAACTTGGAGTCTTGCAATGATAATGACTTTGGAGGCAAAGAACAAACTTGGCTTTGTGGATGGGACGATCAAAGCACCAACCACAACCAGCGCCAAATACCCCATCTGGAGGAGATGTAACCAGATGATCAAGTCTTGGATCCTCAACCCCATCAGCCCCTCTCTGGCCAACACTGTCATCTATGCAAATACAGCTGCTGAGGTTTGGTTAGATCTCAAAGAACGCTTCTCTCAAGGGAATATTTCCAGGATTTTCCAGATTAAACGAGATATTTCCGAACTTCGACAACATCAGGAGTCCATATTTGTGTATTACAACACGCTGAAAGGTCTTTGGGATGAGTTGGGATCATGTGCTCCCATGCCATCATGTAAGTGTGACCTAATGTGTAATTGTGGAGTCCTAAAGGAACTCACTGACAGAGAACAACAAGAGCGAGTTCTTCAATTCCTTATGGCCTGAATGAAACTTACTCGGCAGTTCGCACACATATCCTACTAATGTCACCCTTGCCTACTGAGCGTAAGGTATATGGGATGCTTGTAAAAGAGGAAAAACAAAGGCAAATAGCTGAAAGTGGGGAGAATAATTCTTCTCATGCAATGAATGTATCGAGAAACACCAATAAGCAGCCTCGCCCAGTGCATGAAAGTTTTTACTACACAATGGGAAAAACATGAATGAACCCATGAAATAGATTATCAAACATTCATCAATTAATTAAAAAGAAAAACTACAAATTCACATTAAAACTTAAGTTTGGATCAAACAAATAAAAATTACATACTTGACAGGACCCGCCCCGAATTCCTTGGAACTCGAGACGAATCTTGTGGAAATTCCGACATCCCACCGATGTCGGGCCCACTTATAAAGAAACGAGACTTTCGGCCGAAATTTTGGCAAAGTCTCCTCTAAAAATTGGACTTTTCCCCAAATTTCAACCTGAAAATTTAAATTGGACTTCTCCCCTATAACCCAACTGGCAACATGCACAAGTTATCAACATGCAAATACAAAATAGGCATTTGGCCTTCAAAGGGTTCGAAACAAAACCAACAATGTTCTTAAGTCGGATAAAGCATAAATGATGAAATGAATGACCTCAAACAACTTTACAAATACCACCGAAAACATTAAACCGGATTCAAATCCAACAATCATATCAACATCTATTCACAAACTCAGAATCGATCAAACCCTTTTTAAACATAGTATATTTCGCGGCTGCACCTAGGTGAGGCCCCAGGCTACCTACATACCCTCGGACAAGGGATCAAGCCACACGTACTTCTTATCTCAACAGTCACAACTCCGATAATATACAATTATTTAAAGCAGAACCAACGATACATTTCAGATTTATCACAACTCCAATTCCGTCAAGACACAATGAACACGTTCTCAATCTCTTCCTTTATATCAGTTCAACCCCGCAACCATACCCTATCCAAGGCGTATGTTGCCGTACAACACTTCCCAATCTAGGGCTTAAACAATCATACATGTACAGGGTACTTACAAAGCACATTCTCACTGATCTCAACCCAAAATCAAATTCACATATACATATACGTAATATGTATGCCTATAAACAAATGAATATATATATATATATACACCCACCTCTCACCATCATCATGTACCAGGGGAAAACAATCCAATCGGGGATTGTTGACTAGTCCACATGTTACCGCCCTCAAAGACCATGTGGCTAGGGATGAGCCGTCCAACTGGGGGACTAACACTCTAACCCAGCACGTACAAACGAAGAATCAAGACCCGTACGCCTGGAACAGCCCTACGCGCGCAGACTACCCAATTAAGGGTCTACAGCGACACCCCGTTAAGGTATGCCCCGGGTTTCGACATATCCACGTATCCATATCCACTGTGTCCATGTATCAGTATCCAAGGGGATGTACATATAATGATGCACATCATGTACAGGGGAAAACAATCCAACCGGGGATTGTTGACTAGTTCACATGTTACCGCCCTCAAAGACCATGTGGCTAGGGATGAGCCGTCCAACTGGGGGACTGACACTCTAACCCAGCACGTACGGACAAAGAATCAAGACCCGTACGCTTGGAATAGCCCTACGCACGCAGACTACCCAATTAAGGGTCTACAGCGACACCCCATTAAGGTATGCCCCGGGTTCCGTCATATCCAAACCATATCCATTTCCATGTATCCCAGTGTCCATATCCATTGTTTCCAAGTGTCATCATCCAAGAGGAGGTACATATGATGGTGGAGTTCATAACCCTTATATAAATATTATATAGATAATATTCCCTCCCTTAATTTAATTTTTCCCATTTTACCTATTCATAGTATAGACCAATAACCTATCAAGCATATAACCCATACCCGGGAAGGTACCTAAGGTAGTGCTAATAGCACTCAAACTAACATTCCAATCTCACATCTCTCCTCATCTCACAACCACATCCCAAGTACCCCACACATATCCAACATAGATAGCATTTTCTCAAATATTATATATATGACTCAAGATACTCGAATAAGTCAAACCCACATATATCACAAATGTTTTACAAAAATAAAGAATTCAACTATTAAATATATACATAATTTAAATAAACCATTAAATTCAAAAGCATAAGATTTCCATCACAAAACCATAAAAATAACCTCATAGACCCACATAATCAACATAAATCCAATGACAGTCAAGACTCGTCCAAAAGGGTCGTTCTAGTACTCCTCGAAGAGTGAAACTACCTCGGAAGACTTAGGGTCAACCAAGGGTCAAAGTGCCCAAACTTGGTCAACAGGGCCCGCGGGGCCCACGACCTCCGTTTTACGATCTGAAAGTCCCTATGGGTTCGACAAGGTTTAATAAGTGCTCGTTTGGCATTGCTTATTTGGGTTGATAAGTGATTTTAAAAAAAATTTGGGAAGCCCAACCCGTTTGGTAAACTGTGAGAAAATCACTTATTGTTAAAAATTGCTGTGAGAGAAAGCTACAAGGGAAAGCAGCTAATGAGGTGCTGTCATTTTCTGATTATGCATAAATCAGTTTCGAAGAGGCGTTGGGTTTAATGATTATGCAACAATTATTTTGTGATTTTGTTGAAATCAATATCAACAACACTTTTAACAAAAATTTTACCAAACGCCAAACTGCTTTCTCTTACAGCTGATTTCTCTCACAGCAAATCTAACAGCAATTATTTTCACAGCACAGCAATGCCAAACTGGCCCTAAACATATCCTTCAAGTTTGGATTGAATCGGACGGTCGGATCGTTCACGATCGCACGATCAGACGGTTATCGTAAAAATACAAACACTAACTTATTGAATCGGAACATCCGGGGCTCCGATTCACGATCCGTGAAATCCTACACGATCCTAGGAAAGTCTAGATCAACATATAATAAATTGGAAGCGATCCAACGGTTCAAACATATCGAACCCGGAAATCGCACAATAGGCAAAATCCGTTCGGGGTTCAAACGTTATCCGAATTGGAATCCGAAAGTACCTACACGCTCATGAGAACCAGGAGATCATTTTAGGACACAATGATAGGCCAACATGTGGCCCACGCACCACCCCACGTGCCGGCAGCGCGTGGGTGTCCAAAGAAATTTCCGGCGATCGGAAAAACTCCAAACCGCCAGCCAAGCTTCCTAACCTAGGTAAAACACCTAATTTGGAACCACTTTTGTTCTTGGACCTACCCCAAAAAGTGGCCGGAAGTGGCCGAAATCGGCATATTTTCTAACGCTTATTTAACTACCAATACGCAGAAATTTCTCAAACCTAACACAACCAGCAGCAAGAACAGCCCGAGAGGTTCAAGATCCATACCTGGATTGCAAGATTTGGTTGCCGAAATCACCCGAACGAGCTTTCGAAAAATCTGGAAAAATCTGTCAAAATCTGTCCAAAAACAGCTCGGATTTCTGCAAATTTCCGAGCAGCACCGGCGGTTCCAGCGGCTGAGACCGGTCAGGAAGTGAAGAGGGAAGTGGCCTGGTTTGTTTGGGATCAGTGTCGTCGATCGGAGTGGCCGGAGATGGCGGCGGCGTGGCTAATACTGTTCGGGTGAACAGTAACAAGGGAGGGGGGTCGCACGCAGCGGGAGGGACCCGGGAGAGAGAGAGAGAGAAATGGGAGGGTTTTCTGGTTTTTAATTAAAAACCAATTTCAACTTATTTACGATTATGCCACTGGTGATGTTTTGCTCGTAACTTTCTCGTTACAACTCCGATTCAAGCCTACCGCATGTCTGCGGACTCGTCTCAGTATGACCAACGTAAAGGTACCAGCCACTGCCCCGAAACCCTCCTGTATTGAAAATGGCCAAATTACCCCTACTCCGAGGGTAAAATTGGAAATGCATAATTCTTGAAATTAAATAATTCACTATTCCTTTTATTTTTGGGTCGGGATGTTACATACTCATATTAAAAGCTTCCCTCCTAGCCTTAGCCAGGGAGTTAGTTCCCCATAAAATAAAACTAAAATAGAAATTTAGAACTAGAAGAATTGGAGGAAGGAGAGAGAGCTCAAGAGAAGATTGTGAGCTTGGTGTGTGTTTTGAAGTTTGAAGACATCTCTACTTTTAGGGCTAAGAGGCAGGAACATCATGATGAATTCTAATACCACCATTTCCTATTTTCATACAATCCATAACTCCCACTTCATCTTGTCTATGTTGGTGAGGTTGCCATAAACCTATTGTTGAATTCTTTTCTATTCTTTTCCCTTTTCTTTTGGCTTACTGTTGGCGGCGCAAATCTCACGGCCTAGTGATCCGGGCCGAGGGGATGTGCGTTAACACGTGGCTTCCTTCTTTTGAGTGCGGTGCGGTTGTGCGCGGGCGTGCCAGCACGGTCTACCGTGCGTCGAGATGGTGATGTGGATGAGATGGTTAAGTGGTGCGCCTGTTTGAGTTCGACTCCTAATTAAACGATTGTGGCCGAGAGAGGAACTGATCTCGGCCGTCAGGTTCACGGCCTGAGCTACAAGGCCGTTTAGTGGTGGTGTTGATGGTGGGTTTTGGGCGGTGCTCCGGCGCGTTGCTCAGTGAGCGACGGTCGTATGATATATGGGGTGAGTGAGGGAATGTCTGCCGCGCAAATCTCACGGCCTGGGGTTCCGGGCCGAGGGGATCTGCGTTGAACACGCGGTTTCCTGCTTTTGGACGGGGTGCGTTTGTGCGCGGGCGTGCCAGCACGGTCTACCGTGCGTCGAGATGTTTGAAGTGTTTGATAGTGTTTGGATGGTGCGCCTGTCTGAACTCGTCTTCTAATCAAACGATTGTAGCCGAGAGAGGAACTGGTCTCGGCTGTGAGGTTCACGGCCTGAACTACAAGGCCGTTGAGTGGTGGTGTTTGGTGGTTTTTGGGGCGGTGCTCCGGCGCGCCACTCGATGAGCGGCGGTCGTATGATATATGGGGTGAGTGAGCGAACAACAAGGGTGGTGCTCCGGCGCCTTGAAAATCAAGGGTCGTTTGATATATTGATGAATGGATTTTCCTTACAAACTAACACTACTCCTAGGAAAGCAAGTAAAATATTGAAAGTGCATTACAGGAAAATATAAGTTGCTCCGTGGGAGGCTTTTGTTTGGTGTTTGAACCCTTTGAAAGTGGTCCTGAGTCTTGTATTTATAGGTAGAGCTCCTGGAGGGGTAATCGAGGCTGAAAATCTGCATGGTGGAGCCTGATTATACCAAGTGGGTAGTCCAATCGACATTTGGGATCGTGAAGTATGGTGGTGTGACTCCATGAATCCCGGTGAATCTCGGCCGCCGCCCTGATCGTGGGTTCTGCGCTTCTGGCCGTGGAGATGCATTTATTGCTCTGATAGCCAATTACCTAATCTCTCAAGCTGCAAAGAGCTTTGTGAGAATGTTGGCGTCTAATCACTCTGATCTCTGTCACCAAATCCTGACTCCAATCACTTCCCACCTTCCCTCGCGCATTAAATGCTCATTCTTGGCCAGTGGGTTTGCTGCAATAAACAGAGACCTTGCTTCATTAAATGAAGCGTGGGACCCTGCTGTCACGTGATGATCTGACTTTAATGCCTTTGGCCGTGACCTTGTTCTATCTCGGCCTCGACCTATAACTTTGGCCGAGATAACCATGCCTTGGTGATTTTTCCTAGTTTCTCTGGAAGGCCAAAACACCATGACAAAACGCTGCGTTTAAGTGTGGGGCCGAGAAGAGAAGTTCCTCCGGCCAATTCATGGCCGTGATTTATTAGGCACAAACAGGGAATAACAGAGATGGTGCTCCGGCGCCTTGAAAATCAAGGGTCGTATGATATATTGATGAATGGATTTTCCTTACAACCTAACACTACTCCTAGGAAAGCAAGTAAAAATATTGAAAGTGCATTACAGGAAAATATAATTTGCTCCGTGGGAGGCTTTGGTTTGGTGTTTGAACCCTTTGAATGTAGCTTGAGCCTTGTATTTATAGGAAGAGCTCTTGGAAGAGTAATCGAGGTTGAAAATCTGCATGGTGGAGCCTGATCAGAGCAAGTGGATAGTCCAATCGACATTTGGGATCGTGAAGCATGGTGGTGTGACCCCATGAATCCTGGTAAATCTCGGCCGCCGCCCTGATCGTGGGTTCTGCGCCTCTGGCTGTGGAGACGCATTAAATGCTCTGATAGCTGATGACCTAATCTCTCAAGCTGTAAGAATTTTTGTAAGAATGTCTGCGCTTTAACCACTCTGATTTCTGTCGCCAAATCCTGACGCTAGTCACTTCCCCTCTTCCCTCGTGCATTAAATTCCCCTTTTCAGCCAGTGGGTTTGCTAGTCAGAGGGGTTACTTCATTAAATGAAGTGTGGGCCCTGGCTGCCACATGACGATCTGTTTCTAATACCTTTGGTCATGATTTTGTTCGTCCTTTGGCCTCGGCCTACAATGCCGTGGTCAAGGCCGAGATGATTATCCCTTCGCAATTTTTTCTTTTGTTTTTAGGAAGGCCAAACATCTGACGAAACGCCAAGTTTTAGTTTACGAGTAAGTGCTAGGGCCGAGAAAGGAAGCCCATTCGGTCAGTGTACGACCGTGATTTATTAGGCACAAACACTTTCATCATATTTTTAGTCAATTGACATTGAATTTGATCTTGTTTGGAGTGGATGACACCTTACAAGCATGTGAATTCCATTTCTGCTTTCATCCCATACTTCTTTTCCTTTCTTCTTTTGGCATGGGTGAGGCACTTCATGCATTCTTTTGAATTCTTTTGGCATGGGTGAGGCACTTCATGCATTCTTTTGAAGGGGACATTTCTAGTCATGCATGTGTTTTTTTTTATTCTTCTCACAACACACACACATGCACACCTACAAAAAATAGAAAATCATTTATCAAAGTTAATAAAATAGCATTAAACCAATTTGACCAATTAAAATATAATTGCACAATATTCTTTAATTTCCCCTTATATTTGTTTTGCAATTAAATGTTAAGGGCAATAAACATGTGTTATTGTGTTATTATCACGTGCAGCAGCCAACAATACCAACAAGGAGGGAGCCAAGACATCTGCTGCCAAGACCCCTGAAGATTTAAAATTTACAGCTGATGAAGTGTGCCAAATCAAGGCAATCCTTCGAGGTGATGGTAAAAATCAAGCATTTGTGAACGCCGTAGGTATGACTAAACCTCAGTGCTATGCCTTTGCCACTGATCATCCAGATTATTGGATCATTAATAGCGGTGCAAGTGATCATATTACTTTTTCATCCAAATTAATCCCAGAAAAATCCTCACCTTTTAATTCCTCGGTCACCATGCCAAATGGAACACAAGCAAAAATCACTTGTGTTGGTTCTATCAATCTCACCTCTCACCTAAAATTACATGATGTTCTTTATGTCCCTGGGTTTCGAGTTAATTTGTTGTCTGTTAGCAAACTCACTTGTGACCTCAATTGTTTGGTCTTATTTTTTCCCACCTTTTGTATCATGCAGGATTTAACCTCGAGGAAGATGATTGGATTGGGGAAGGAGCGTGATGGTTTGTACTATTTAGTACCAGTCACCGAAGATTTTCTTCGTGAGCGTAGTCCCAAAATTGCGACTGTTGCACAACCCTCTTCAACAACAAATCTCTGGCACAAACAATTGGGTCACTTGTCTAGTGGTCCATCTTGAGTTTTATCTCAAACTATCCCTTCAATTTCTTTTGATTTTAATTCCCATTGTGATGTATGTCCTCTTGCTAAACAAACCAGATTACCTTTTTCGTTCAGTTCAATTTCAACAAATAAAGCTTTTGATTTAATACATTGTGATGTTTGGGGTCCTCATCACTTGCCTTATCACTCAGGTGCCAGATATTTCTTAACAATTGTTGACGATTATTCGCGTTTTAGTTGGATATTTCTCATGAATTTTAAGTATGAGACACAAGAAAAATTGAAAACCTTTTTTGCCTATGTTTCCACACAATTCCAATGCACAGTCAAGCAAGTCCGTAGTGATAATGGAATAGAATTTTTGTCCATGCATCCATTTTTTAACCAACTAGGCACAATCTGGCAACAATCTTGCCCCCACACCCCTCAACAAAATGGGGTTGTGGAACAAAAGCACAGACACCTCCTTCAAATTGCACGTGCATTACGTTTTCAAGCAGGCCTACCCCTTAAATTTTGGGGGGAGAGTGTCCTAACTGCAGCATATTTAATCAATCGCATGCCCACCTTAGTGCTTTCTAGAAAGACTCCACATGAAATGCTCTACAAAATTTTACCCTCCTACACCCATTTGTGTTTCTTCGGATGCCTTTGTTATGCCACCCAAACAGCCCACACACACAAGTTTGATGCTAGGTCTCGTAGATGCATTTTTGTGGGTTATCCCTCTGGCCAAAAGGCATATCGTCTATTTGATCTCAAAACACATCAATTCTTCTCCAACAGGGATGTAGTTTTTCATGAACATGTATTCCCATTTTCAGATATTTCCCATGACACACAACTAGAGCCTCCTCCAGCTCCAATTTTACCATCCATCCCAATCACTCAAGACACCCATTCACTTGAGCCCAACCAATCAAACCCACCATTTGAGCCACCCATTGTTGATCCACATACCCAGCCTATGTCTTCACCTGCACCATCCAATTCTTCTCCAATTAACCTTCTTCGTGAATCTTCCTCATTACCCGAACCTTCTTCGATGACCTTTCCTACACCTAATAGCCCTTCTACACCGTCACCTCCACCACAAGAACTTCGCTGTGGCATGTGCCCCAAGATACCCAACGTGCGACTTTGCGACTACGATTGCTCACAGGTGACGACCCTCAAACCCAATTCAACATCTTCTTCCAGGTCAAGTATGTGTTACCCTCTTTTTAAATATCTTTCTTCTTCTCACTTGTCACCATCACATCGCACTTTTATACACAATATCACTACATGTGTTGAACCCACCTCCTTTGCACAAGCTAATCTTGATCCCAAGTGGCGTGAAGCCATGGAAGTTGAATTGCAGGCCCTTGCACACAATCAGACCTGAACGCTTACAACTTTGCCTCCTAGTAAGCGGGCCATTGGCAGCAAGTGGGTATACAAAATCAAACACAAGTCTGATGGTTCATCGAGCACTACAAAGCACGGTTGGTGGCTAAAGGATATACACAAACTGAAGGTTTGGATTACTATGAGACATTTGCCCCCGTTGCCAAGTTAGTTACTGTGCATTGCTTACTGGCCGTTGCTGCTCATCGTGACTAGCCTCTCCACCAATTAGATGTGCAGAATGCTTTCTTCCATGGTGATTTGGAGGAAGAAGTCTATATGTTGCCACCACCAGGCCTGCGTCGACAGGGGGAGAACTTGGTTTGTCGCCTTTGGAAATCTCTATATGGTTTGAAGCAGGCCTCTCGCCAATGGTTCTCCAAATTCACACATGCGATACAACAAGCTGGTTTTCACCAATCAAAGGCTGACTACTCATTATTCACATGTATAAATGGTCCCTCTATCACTGTGTTACTCATTTATGTTGATGCCATGATCATCACAGGCAATAATCTTGCTGCCATACAACACTTGAAGGATTTTCTTCACCATAAATTCGGCATCAAAGACCTTGGCCTGCTTAAATACTTACTTGGCATAGAAGTGGCACGTTCAACGAGTGGTGTTTCCATTTCACAAAGGAAATACATTCTAGATATACTTGATGATGTTGGTTATTTTGGAGCAAAACCTGTGGAGTTTCCCATGGAACAAGACCTAAAATTACATCCAATGGTTCGAGATTTACTGAAAGATCCGACCCAATATAGGAGAATTGTGGGAAGACTTATTTATCTCACCATAACAAGGCTAGATATCTCATTTTCAGTTCAGGTTCTAAGTCAATATATGAATCAGCCACGTAGACCTCATTTAGATGCGGTCGTGCGTGTGTTGAAATACTTGAAAGGCACAGCATGTCAAGGATTGTTTCTCCCATCACAAAATTCATTGCAGCTGCGTGGTTATTGTGGTGCTTCATGGGCATCATGTCCTACGACAAGAAGATCAGTTACAGGATACTGTGTTTTCTTAGGAAATTCATTGATTTCTTGGAAGACAAAGAACCAACACACCATCTCACGCTTATCAGCGGAGGCGGAGTACTGATCCATGGCTGCAATAACGTGTGAACTCACATGGATTCGATATGTGTTACAAGATCTTCAAGTGTATCATTCGGGACCAGCTTGCGTGTATTGTGACAATCAAGCTGCAATACACATTGCGGCCAACCCCATTTTCCATGAACGAACCAAGCACATAGAACTAGATTGTCACTCGGTTCGAGAAAAATTACAAGCTAGACAGATCACGACTCACTACACACCCTCAAAGCATCAGATCGCAGACTTACTAACTAAGGCTTTGGGTAAAGGGTTATTTCACGCGCACCTTCGCCAGTTAGGCATGCACAATATCCACACTCCAACTTGAAGGGGAGTGTTAGAATATACGGATTGTATTGATTGATTGATAGGCAGTAATCTTGTATTTGCTCTATATAGCCCTTTGATTGTAGAATCATATTACCTTGATTGTAGGATCGAGAATATCTGCAGCTTTACTACTTACCTTGTGCTGCCTTGCTTAGGCATTATATTAGCTTGTACTTTGTGAATGAAAGAAATAACAAAATCTGGAGTTTTCTCCTCAAACTCTCGTTGCCTAGCCTATCAATTTTTTTATCTTCCTCTTCACTTGCAAATCTCTCACATCTCACCCACTTGAACCTTTCCCACAATTCACTTTATGGTTCACTTGAAATTTAGTTCTTCTTGTCTTTGAATCGACTTGAGATCCTTGATTTGAGCTATAACCGTCTCTCTGAAGAGCTACCACTTTCTTGATTTGAGCTAGATTCTTGGAAACTTGGAAGATATATGGTGCTATTTAATACGGCATGCATGCCAGACTTGGCTTGAGAGTTCCAGTGCTGGTCAAGCCTTATCTTAACATTACATACATTGAAATCCTATTCATGTTACACTGCAGGAGAAGCATAACCTTCGCAGAAAATCTCATTCTTCACTCTTCATTCACAAGTCACTACCATCTGTCAACTACATGACCAAACATATGAACTTTAGAAAAATGGTACATCAAGCAAAAGACGAAAGGCATAAAAGATGACACACTTGGAGTAAATTCATGGATATATTAAACGCAACAAAATTTTATTTATGTCTAGGCCATTAAATTGAACAACTTATACTACAAGGTCATGCAGTCTTCAGCCTTCTTTCGTCCCAGCATCGTCAACAAGTTATTGATTCAAATGCCAACCAAATATTTTTGTAGAGAATGAATCTGTCACATGCCGTCACGCATAGATGCCCATTCTCTGCACCATATGTGGGTCTTCGATCAGTTTAGCAATAGCCAAGCAGAACTCTCTGTGCCATCTGCGGGTCTTCAATCAGATTATCTCATATCAATTTTATTTTCCAACCTATATCCCATCAAACGAAACAAAACAGTGTAATTTGGACCTTTGGTGTATAAAGGACATAGGCATTGGGAGAGAAGTGCATTTCTTTCAACTGTTGTGCAAGATGTGATGAAGTTAACCTGATTGGACACTCCTTCCTTTTCCGCTACACTTCTGAGCTCCTTCAAGAACTCAGCATCTTCTATTAATCGCTTATCGAAGCCACCTAAAACATTGGACATGTATTGAATTTATCACTCCCGTATGTGGAGAAGTCATGCACTTCTACCAATCAAATATGAAATAGCATCGGTTCCTTTTGTCAAGTGGCGAGGTTGGGTATTCGAAACTGACTCGGCATAACTTGGTTGTTAGCTCAGACAATAATCCAAAGTGCATTTTTACACAGCATCCGCAATTGGTGAAAGGAAACCCATACATCTGAGTGACGAACTCATAAGAATCCCAATATGACCTAACTGTACATTAATACAAGATTTAATATCCCAAAATGTTTAGACTATAGCTAATACAGTACAAAAATTTTCTTTAAGCTAAACACAGATTTGCTGAAACTATGGGGCTTGTTTCATAAAAAAACCTGGTTTTAAATCTTTCATTAATGGAAATTTTTTGCTGTAGTGAGTAATAGCTATGGTTGTTCGCTGTTCAAGAATTCTATCTTCAGGCAGTTCATACCATCCCTACATAATGTTTTGATATAAGAGCATTCTTTGGAACCTTGCCGAGTAAATTTTGAGAGATAAGAAGAGTGTATTATCCTCCAGTCAAACTAAATTCCTTTCACCTCTCGAGATACCAGGTAAAACACAAAGTTGTACACAGTGATCACCCAATTTCTTTGGACCTGATGTTTCTCGGTCTACAAGCTACAGGTCATCATGGACAGTCTTGTTGCTTCATTTTGACATCTCTAATATATCTTGACATATGTCACACACACAACGAACTAAGCACTAATATATTGTAATAATAAAGGAAATTTGAACTTCTATACAGGGTTTCAATTCGCAGGTATGTCAGACAAGTTTGCTTTAAAAGAGCCATCTGATACTAAATCAGATAACAACATACTGCTATTCATTCTACATAAGCTTCGTTTTCTTCCACAAATAACAATTCCATGCTTGACTAGGAATGTAGGCCTCCACAAGCCCACTACATAATTTGAAGCAATCCAGTAGTGACACCTAAATTCTAGATATAACATCTATAGGCTAATGTTTGGCGGATTCAGGTTTTTGAGAGAGAGAAAGTCTTCTTCTTCTTCTTCCTTATTAAATGTTTGGCGGATTTTAAATTCTGGGTAGTTATTTGCATTTGTTTTCTTTGAGGGCTTCATGATAGGTTCGCAGATTCAGAAAAGGAAAACAGAGAAGCAAATTAATTGACCAAAAAGAGAGGCAAATTCAAGGAAAGGCATTCATGACCCCTCTCTGTACCAGCTATTAGGTACTTATACAAGATTCTGGATGATGCCACATGGTAAGCATACCCACTTGCTGCCATGAAATAGAAAGGATAGATAGTGCCGGGTGATGTAGTGTGGGTGACGGTCCTATCACTTCATGGAAGAGGTCCATCCAACGACAATGCAGTGTTTTATGTGAAAAATTTGTCAAGTGAATCTGTCATGACCAGAAATGAAGAAGAAGGAAAAAAAAAAAGGGAAAAGCAAACTGAAAATGCAAAATAAAAAGTACAATATTAATAATATATATATATATAGCCTCCAAGTCTTCTTTCCATCCTGTTGAGGGGGACTGTTATCATCACATAGAGGAGCCTATCTTGTACATTGTTTATGAATCGAAAATATGCATATCTCCATGTCTTGTTAATAATTAAACAACCACAAACTCCCCAAAATCCCACTATAAACCCCAATGCTGCAAAGATATAAAACCAAGGAAGTTGATGAAGCCAATTGTGCACGTCTTTGTTGTTCTTGTTATCTGCATCAATGCCCTTATTTGGTTTGCACTTTGGAAGCGGCGCACCACAAAGTTTTGGGTTCCCCTCAAACGCGAAAGCTTCAAAGCTTTGGAGCTGGGTGCCTGTTGGTATCGATCCTTCGAGGTTATTATATGAGACATTAAATTCTTTTAAGAAATTAAGGCTCGCCAATGACGATGGGATTATTCCAGACAAGTGATTCATGGAGAGGTTCAAAACCTCTAAATTTCTTAGGTTAGATATTTGTTCTGGAATGACGCCGGAGAAGTTGTTGGAGTCAAGACCCAACGTGTGGAGAAGCTACAATTGGCTGATCTCAGTGGGTATATCACCAACAATGTTATTCGTAGATAAGTCTATCGTTGCTAGAATAAAATCCAATTTTTGCGATAGAAAATTTTGATTTGCGGTTATGCTGATGCTGCGGCTAAAGAAGGTAAATTCAAATTCATAATTGTCTGCTTGAGATGCAATTGGTTATGCAACCTTGGTAGTCGACTAAGTTGCTGTGGAAATTTACCTGAAATTCGGTTGTGTGACAAGCTTATATAAAACAATCTAGGAAGAGTCCCCAACCAACTTGGAATCGGCCCTGTGATCTGATTAAAACCCAGAGCCAAGATCTCTAAATTCTTGAGCTTTGATAACCAAAAAGGTATATGACCAGTGAGGTTAGAACAAATCAAACCCAAGACCCGAAGATTTTGGAATCCATCAAAATCAACCATGTCATCATCAGATGGCATTCCCTCACCCACAAAGGAACCACTAAGTAAGAGTGCGTGAAGACTTCTGCAACTCATAAATATCTTCATTGCCCCTGTGAGGTTGGTGAATTGGTTGTAACCAAGCGAGACGAAGGAAAAGGATTTCAATGAAAGAATCTCAGCATGTATTTGTCCCTTTAGATGATTCCAAGTCAACCGAATGGCTTTTAGGGACCTACATGAGTAAAGGCTTACTGGAATCGTACCAGTGAAGTTATTGATCCTTAGGTCAAGTTTAGTAAGTTGACCCAGTCTTGATAAATCAAGCATGGAGATATCTCCTCTCAAGTTGTTGTTTCCTAGACGTAGTTCTACAAGGTTTGTGCAATTCATCAAAGATGGGGGCAAATCACCTTCTAAATTGTTGAAATCTAAGGTCACAAACTTCAACTTGGAGAGCTTCCCCAAATTGAGAGGAAGCTTGCTGCCAAAATGATTAGAGGAAAGGTCAAGGATGGCAAGGTTGGTGAGGTTGACAATTTTATCACTAATGGCTCCATGTAGTGAATTGAGAGGTAATGCAATTTCTTCAAGTTTGGTAAATAGTGTTATTATATAAACACTACAAGCACCCACATTAAATTATATACCTGACATACAGGTAAATAGTGTTATTATTAGTAACGAAAAATACTTAGTGATAAATCATGTTACCTATAAGTTAGGAACATAAATTAGAAGACTACCTATAAGTCAGATAAAAAAATAGACAAAATTAAATTGTATGTTACCTAAAAGAAAGGTAGATAAAATACTATTACACATTGTCGAAAATATGAAAAAACATATATATACCTATGCAATAGGCAATAGATAATATGACATATTATACCTATGCAATGGACAATATGACAATATATCTACATCGTAGGCTGAACAAACCACAAAACATCTTACCTATATGTAAGGTGGAAAAATAAACAAGGAGAATATTAAATTACCTATAACTTAGATGCATAAAAACATAAGTTGGACAATATATGCTACCTATATCTCCGGTACATAAAAAAGATAAGTGGTAAATCGTATGTTACCTATAACTTAGATTCATAAACAAAAGGCAAAAAAGTGTGGTACCTATATCTCATGTATGTCAAAACACAAGTCAATTAATAACTTTTTATTTGTTAAAGGAATATGTTACCTATAATTTATATATATATATCAAAAAATGTATTACCTATGTCTCTGGTATACTATACATAAAAGAACAACTATAAAGAACAAAATTGAACCTGATTAAAAGTTGAGCATATATTCAACATAAAATAATAATAATAATAAAAGAAGAAGCTGAAGAAGAAGAAGAAGAAGTCGATACTATGACTGCATAGCAAATGGATATTAGACCATGCTTCAGCGAGTTATTTGTGCCTTGGGATGAACCCCAAGTTTGAATCTCCATTATTTTCTCATCTATTTTAACGAGTGTTTGGCTTCCTTTGAGCACTAAACTCACTCCATTATTTCTCTCTTATATATATGTCAATGTCCAACATTTAAAAAAGAAAAAAAAAAGTCTTCCTAATTAGGTGCTTTACTTACCATAAATTTAGTAATTTATTATAAAACCACCATAAAATTTGCTGCAATTAATAACTTCATTATTCCTTACGTTTTATGTGCTCAAGGGTAAATTGGATAAGGAAAGAAATATAATATTGGCTAATTATCTCATTAAGGTAAGTAATCTAAGATAATGGGCAATATTGGAACAAAAATTGATTTTAAATATATAAAATAAAAAGATTACATCAGACAATATTAAAAAAGGAATGTAATCCTATGTGGCACAAAAGTCAAAGGACTTGCATCAAAGTCACCAAATCCGAGGATTAAACCCAACTTCTAGATGAGAATTTGGATCTATATCAACTTTTCTATTTTCTTAACATGCTCTTAGACTTGGTAAATTGACTTGAAGTTTCGCTAGTCTTTGTAATTGACAGGAACCGTTTTTCTTTTGTTTCGAATTGACAACGCTGGTCCTTAATTAAGACGATATAATTTTCTGTGATGATAATCAGTTCGTGAGTTCTTGATTTTAGTCAACAAGGCACCTTCTACGGTGCACTAGGATTTAAAAGCAAAAAACAAAACCTGCTGTTCAAGTTGGCCGGTTCCAGCTTTTGTTTCGAATTGACAACGCTGGTCCTTAATTGCAAGGATTAGAATTTTCTGTGATGATTATTTGTTTGCATTTACATTTTTTTTTATTAATCAGTTCATGCGTTCTTGACTTTAGTCACCTCATGCCATAACTAGAGTAAAATCATTGCAAATTGCACAGAGTGATTAGCAAATTGACTTGGAGTTTCTTGGTCTTTTTAATTGAAAATATCACAAATTGCATATATGTAATTTACCAGAACCACTTTTTTCTTAATTAAGACGATATAATTAACGGTTTTTCTTAATTAAGACGATATAATTAACGGTTTTTCTTAAGGGCTTCTTAGATCTAGGTCCAAAACGATTAGCTATCATTGGGTTTAGTCCTCGCGGTTTTAGTTTTAGATGTAGGTCCTTTGAAATTTATTACTTTTTTTGTTGTGTCAATTTTACCCTTTGAGGTAAATAAGGAAAACACATTGAAAATCTAAATTTAATACATTATTTCCTTGTAATTGAATTCCATAATTTAAATTTTGAATTCTTTCCTTGATAATATTCCTAATATATGGATAAAATACAATTTGATCAATACAAAGTAAAGACCCACAAATTATACCAATCGATCAGACAAGCACCCACATTAAATTATATACCTGACATACAGGTAAATAGTGTTATTATTAGTAACGAAAAATACTTAGTGATAAATCATGTTACCTATAAGTTAGGAACATAAATTAGAAGACTACCTATAAGTCAGATAAAAAAATAGACAAAATTAAATTGTATGTTACCTAAAAGAAAGGTAGATAAAATACTATTACACATTGTCGAAAATATGAAAAAAACATATATATACCTATGCAATAGGCAATAGATAATATGACATATTATACCTATGCAATGGACAATATGACAATATATCTACATCGTAGGCTGAACAAACCACAAAACATCTTACCTATATGTAAGGTGGAAAAATAAACAAGGAGAATATTAAATTACCTATAACTTAGATGCATAAAAACATAAGTTGGACAATATATGCTACCTATATCTCCGGTACATAAAAAAGATAAGTGGTAAATCGTATGTTACCTATAACTTAGATTCATAAACAAAAGGCAAAAAAGTGTGGTACCTATATCTCATGTATGTCAAAACACAAGTCAATTAATAACTTTTTATTTGTTAAAGGAATATGTTACCTATAATTTATATATATATATCAAAAAATGTATTACCTATGTCTCTGGTATACTATACATAAAAGAACAACTATAAAGAACAAAATTGAACCTGATTAAAAGTTGAGCATATATTCAACATAAAATAATAATAATAATAAAAGAAGAAGCTGAAGAAGAAGAAGAAGAAGTCGATACTATGACTGCATAGCAAATGGATATTAGACCATGCTTCAGCGAGTTATTTGTGCCTTGGGATGAACCCCAAGTTTGAATCTCCATTATTTTCTCATCTATTTTAACGAGTGTTTGGCTTCCTTTGAGCACTAAACTCACTCCATTATTTCTCTCTTATATATATGTCAATGTCCAACATTTAAAAAAGAAAAAAAAAAGTCTTCCTAATTAGGTGCTTTACTTACCATAAATTTAGTAATTTATTATAAAACCACCATAAAATTTGCTGCAATTAATAACTTCATTATTCCTTACGTTTTATGTGCTCAAGGGTAAATTGGATAAGGAAAGAAATATAATATTGGCTAATTATCTCATTAAGGTAAGTAATCTAAGATAATGGGCAATATTGGAACAAAAAATGATTTTAAATATATAAAATAAAAAGATTACATCAGACAATATTAAAAAAGGAATGTAATCCTATGTGGCACAAAAGTCAAAGGACTTGCATCAAAGTCACCAAATCCGAGGATTAAACCCAACTTCTAGATGAGAATTTGGATCTATATCAACTTTTCTATTTTCTTAACATGCTCTTAGACTTGGTAAATTGACTTGAAGTTTCGCTAGTCTTTGTAATTGACAGGAACCGTTTTTCTTTTGTTTCGAATTGACAACGCTGGTCCTTAATTAAGACGATATAATTTTCTGTGATGATAATCAGTTCGTGAGTTCTTGATTTTAGTCAACAAGGCACCTTCTACGGTGCACTAGGATTTAAAAGCAAAAAACAAAACCTGCTGTTCAAGTTGGCCGGTTCCAGCTTTTGTTTCGAATTGACAACGCTGGTCCTTAATTGCAAGGATTAGAATTTTCTGTGATGATTATTTGTTTGCATTTACATTTTTTTTTATTAATCAGTTCATGCGTTCTTGACTTTAGTCACCTCATGCCATAACTAGAGTAAAATCATTGCAAATTGCACAGAGTGATTAGCAAATTGACTTGGAGTTTCTTGATCTTTTTAATTGAAAATATCACAAATTGCATATATGTAATTTACCAGAACCACTTTTTTCTTTGCTTCGAATTGACAATAGTGGTTCTTACTTTCAAGGATGGAATTTATGTGGTTTTGAGTTCTTGACTTTAGTAATTTGCAGTGTGAAAACATACGCCGAGAGTTTATTATATTATTTCCAATCACTTCTTTCTTGATCAAAATTTCAATAAATATTATCTCTTGATGAAGATGGAACTTGGAGCAATATTAAATAGTTATTTACTATGTACAAGTATATATGCAGTGCCATTTGATCATGCCAGTCCATAAATAGATTGCTCTTTCACTTTCATAGATGGTTATTTATCTTAAGAGGGCAAAGAATATTAGACAGGAACCGTTTCTGGTCCTCAATTGCAAGGATAGAATTTAAGGACCATAACTAGAGTAAAATCATTGCTTACGTTGGCCAAAAACAAGAACTAAATTTAATGGCAAATTGACAGGAAGCTTGCCAAAATTGACTTGAAGTTTCGCTGGTCCTTAATGGCAAGGATAGAATTATCTACTTTAGTCACCTCATGCCCGTCCATATCCCATCACTTCAATATTGATCAAAATGTCAAATAATATTAAATTGTTACTTGACATGTGTACGCTATTGCTCAACCATTTGATCAGGCCAGTCTATAAATAGATAGCTCTCTAGGTTTAACTTTCATAGATGATTCTTTAGCAAAGAGTGCAAACAAAAAATATCAAAACATTATGGGGTTTCACCTGTCGATTCGCATGCTCTCGAAACTACTAGTTCTGTTGTTGTTTCATCTTGTGGTTGCAAACTTTGTAGACTCTTTGCAGCAGCTATCTTGCCATGCCGAGGAGAGCTCTGCCTTGCTGCAGTTCAAGGAGAGCTTTATTATTACTAACAAATCTGCTTCGAAGGTTTCTTCATGGAAACCAGCTGAAGGAGGAAATAGCAGTTGCTGCTCGTGGGACGGTGTGGAGTGTGACGAGATAACGGGTCATGTTATTGGCATTGATCTTAGCAGCAGTTATCTCTACGGCTCTTTGGACGCCAATAGTAGCCTGTTCAGCCTGGTGCATCTTCAAAAGTTAAGTCTCTCTTACAATAATTTCAATTACTCTCAAATTCCATCTAGCATAAGAAATTTTACAAGCCTCACTCATCTTGACCTCTCTGCCTCTTTCTTTTTTGGTCAAGTCCCGTCTGAAGTCTCACACTTGTCCAAGTTGACATACCTTAATCTGTGTTTCAATACTGTTGAAAATGAAACATTTCCTTCTTTTGATCCTTTGCGATTGTTGAAACTTCAACCATCTGATTTGAGAAGTCTGGTTCAAAATTTAACTAGTCTAGAAACTCTTTGTCTTAATGACATTAACATATCATCGATCATACCCGTTTCCTTGACAAATTTATCATTTTTAACATTCCTTGGCCTCAGGAATTGTGATTTGTTTGGCGAATTTCCAGTGAAAATTTTCAATCTACAAAACTTAAAAGTTCTTAGTGTGAGATACAACGAAGATCTCACTGGATATTTTCCTGAATTTAATCGAAGTAGTCCCCTCATCGTCCTGAGAGTTGCTTATACTAGGTTTTTTGGAACAATACCTTCATCAATTGAAAAGCTTAATTCATTGCAAGAGTTGAATGTGGGTCATTGCAATTTTTCAGAATCTTTGGTTCCATCTGCACTTGGTAATCTTAGACA
The DNA here is from genome assembly GCA_020521455.1 of Prunus kanzakura. Taxonomy (NCBI): domain Eukaryota; kingdom Viridiplantae; phylum Streptophyta; class Magnoliopsida; order Rosales; family Rosaceae; genus Prunus; species Prunus kanzakura. The sequence continues at coordinate 670,167 of BPUM01000869.1, read as the reverse complement.
GCTCACTTCTCTAGACATGTCAACAAACAGATTTGGAGGTCCAATTCCTGATTCTTTGGCAAACCTTACCCAATTGATTGTGTTTTGCCTTGATACCAATTCTCTAACTGGTCCAATTCCATCATGGCTTGGTAACTTTAGCGAACTACGTGGACTAAATTTTGTTGGGAATCATTTGACTGGTTCAGTTCCCGCCTTATTTTCCAATCTCACTAATCTCATGTCCCTTTATCTAGATGCCAATAACCTCAGCGGTATAGTGGAGTTCCAAATGTTTCAGAAGCTACAGAATCTCAATGAACTTGGATTAGGTGGTAACAATTTGGAATTTGTTACTGAACGATTTCCAAATATTATGGATGCAACTGTTCAACAGTTCAAGATTCTGGGTTTGGGTTCATGCAATTTAAAAGAGTTCCCATATTTCCTAAGAAATCAGACAAAGTTAGAGCGGTTGCACATAGAAGGAAACAACATCCATGGCGAAGTACCAAACTGGCTGTGGAACATAAGCAAGGAAACTCTGAGATACGTGGGCATTACTTCTAACTTCCTTTCGGGCGAACTTCCAGTTGTCATACCCTGGGTTAACATGCTCTCCTTGGGGCTTTCAAACAACAGGTTTTGTGGACCACTACCGATCCCTCCACCATCCTTGCGAGATTATGCAGCCTCTGACAACAAATTTACTGGAGAAATTTCACCATTGCTTTGCAATATGAATTCTCTTGTGTCCCTTGACTTGTCGAAAAATAACTTGGGTGGCACGCTTCCTCAATGTCTTGGAAACTTTAGTGATGGTCTAACACTTTTACTTCTTGGAAACAACTCTTTTCATGGAATGATGCCTCAATCATTCAACAACATAAGCAGTTTGAGGATGATTGATGTTAGTCATAACCAATTGCAAGGGCAATTACCGAGGTCACTGGCGAATTGTGTGATGCTTGAGTATCTGGTGTTGTCAAACAATCAATTCAGTGATGTTTTTCCCATTTGGTTGGGGACTCTTCCAGAGTTAAAACTTTTGTCAATGCGCCATAATGGGTTTAATGGTGTGATAGGACACACTAGAACAAATATTGACTTCCCCAAGTTATGCATTCTTGATTTGTCTTACAACAATTTCAGAGGTGAGATTCCAAATATTGCTGTAACGATGTCAACATACATGCAGGCAGAAGTACACTATCACATCATTGATCTTAATGTTACACTGAGTATTGCTTACTCAATCACAATAGCAATGAAGGGTCTGGAGTTGTACTATCCAAAGATTCAAGTAGGCCTTGCAACCATTGATTTCTCAAGCAACAAATTTGAAGGGAAGATTCCAGAGTTCATTGGGAACCTTACGGAGCTTGTCTCACTCAATATTTCCAACAACATTCTCACTGGTTCAATTCCATCATCGTTGGGTAACTTAAGGAAGCTTGAATCGTTGGACCTTTCACAAAACAAGCTCTCAGGGCAGATCCCCCAACAACTGACGCAGCTTACATTCCTTGGGACCTTTGATGTGTCTCACAACAATCTCACAGGTCCTATACCGCAAGGTACCCAACTTACTTCCTTAAATATCACTTCATATGAGGGAAATCTTGGATTGTGTGGAGATCCATTACCAAACAAATGCGGAGAGGCCCCTCCACGGCCACCTTCAACTGAAGAAGATAATGGTTCATGCTCAACTGGAATGGTTGAATTTGATTTGAAATTTGTTTTGGCTGGAATTGGAAGTGGGTTTGTAGTGGGAGTTGTTCTCGCGGATGTCGTGATCACAAGAAGGCAGGAGTTGTTTCTTAGGGTTGTTGGAATGGTGAGGCTAATGATATGGAAAAGGTAGAGTGGGGGATGCAAAAGTATCGTTTGTTATAAGGTCATGCGTTTGGAGTTGTTTTCTTGTTTTTGCTTCTCCTTCCATGTAACGTTGCTCTATCTTTGTAGTTGTACTTGTGGTTATGCTATATCCAAATAAAGGTTTTAGACTGTTGCATGTATTTCGGTATTTGGATTCTCTGCATTCATGATGTTTGCAAATTTCTGTGTGTAATAAAATGATTTTAATCATTAATTGAGCACAAAGTACATTTGATGAAATGGAATTGAAGCTTTCTAAAAACCTCAGATGAATATATCTACAATAGTTGCTGCTAATTGCGAATGGCAAAAGGAATCTATACAAGTACGAACTTTTTTTTTCTTTTTTGTATACAAGCGAATAGTCTACTTTAGTCTAATCTAAATTATGGGGTGGGGATTTGAACTCAGGTGTAGAGTGGGGATAACATTCGCCCTAGCCAACTTGACTAAGCTACCCAAGTACAAACTTTAAGTACAATGTAAATCAAGATCAGTTGTCTAAAACCCGATCAGAGCTATAGATTTGCAAAACGTATATATGGAGATTGTATACTATACCGTTAATCTAGATAAATTCAGCTCAAATCCAGCAGTTGCTCAATAATGAAGGCTACAAATTATATTATATATATACTAAAGCTGCTAAACGGTTACTGTGCTTAGGAACAGTACCACTGTTCCTAAGCTGTTCATTTGGGAGGAAATAGCTGTTGCTGCTCATGGGACTGCGTGGAGTGTGACGAGATAATGGGTCATGTTATTGGCCTCAATCTTAGCAGCAGTTATCTCTACAGCTATTTGGATGCCAATAGTAGCATGTTCAGCCTGGTGCATTTTCAAAGGTTAAGCCTCTCTGACAATAATTTCAATTACTCTCAAATTCCATCTAGCATAAGAAATTTTACAAGCCTCACTCATCTTGACCTCTCTGCCTCTTTCTTTTCTGGTCAAGTCCCGTCTGAAGTCTCACACTTGTCCAAGTTGACATACCTTAGTCTGTGTTGCAATGTTCTTGAAAATGAAACATCTCCTTCTTATGATCCTCCGCGATTGTTGAAACTTCAACCATCTGATTTGAGAAGTCTGGTTCAAAATTTAACTAGTCTAGAAACTCTTTCTCTTAGTTACATTAACATATCATCGATCATACCAGTTTCCTTGACAAATTTATCATTTTTAACCTCCCTTTTCCTCAGGAATTGTGATTTGTTTGGCGAATTTCCAGTGAAAATTTTCGATCCACAGAACTTAAAAGTTCTTAGTGTGAGATACAACCAAGATCTCACTAGATATTTTCCTGAATTTAATCAAAGTAGTCCCCTCATATCATTGGGAGTTGCTTCTACTAGGTTTTTTGGAACAATACCTTCATCAATTGAAAAGCTTAATTCATTGCAAGAGTTGCATGTGGCTAATTGCAATTTTTCAGAATCTTTGGTTCCATCTGCACTTGGTAATCTTAGACAGCTCACTTATCTAGACATCTCAGCAAACAGATTTGGAGGTCCAATTCCATCTTGGCTAGGTAACTTTAGCAAACTAGTTTACCTAGATTTTTCTTTTAATCATTTGAGTGGTTCAATTCCGGCCTCATTTTCCAATCTCATCAATCTCAAGATCCTTTATCTACATTCAAATAACCTGAGTGGTGTAGTGGAATTTCAAATGTTTGAGAAGCAACAAAATCTTTACCGACTCCAATTGAGTTGGAACAATTTTGAATTTGTTACTGAATCCAATATTATGAATGCAACTGTTCAACAGTTCACTATTCTGGGTTTGAGTTCTTGCAATTTAAAAGAGCTCCCATATTTCCTAAGAAATCAGACACAGTTGGAGCGGTTGGATATGGCAAGAAACCTAATACAAGGCGAAGTACGAAACTGGATGTGGAACATAAGCAAGGAAACTCTGGTACTCCTGGACATTTCTGGAAACTTATTTTCAGGAGAACTTCCAGCTTGTCATACCCTGGGTTAACCTAAATGGGTTCTGATCACTTGTTCTTAAGTTACTAAAGCAAGCTGCAAGCAGAAGTACTGAGACTCGGAGAGAGAATAATTTATTTGTGTAATTGCTTTGTTGGTTTTGTTTGTGTTGTTGAATGGAATGAATGAACTAATGATGACGTGAATTGGGTTGTATTCACCATTCTTCCTGTATTTAAGCTACTAAGCCAAGCACAAGCACAAGCACAAGCACCAGCACTGAGAGAAAATATTATACATATAATTGCTTTTTGGGTTTTGTTTAGATTGTTCAATTGATTAGGAGGATGACTAATCGATGAAAAATAAGAGAGCATTGCCCTATCATAGTGGTTTCATTAAACAGTCTTCTGCTTTCTGCAAATATGTGCACTACATGACATGACATGACTAGTACCAAGTAGCAAAGCAAAGATACGATTAATCCAATCAGATATGACCCTGAAAGTGTAATCATATTCAGATAAACAGTCAACCAGGTTCGCACCCAGCAATAAGCCAAACAAAATATCATTCCAGACCGGTGACATTAAAAACCTACAGCCCATCTCGAGCAGCCTCCTTGCTTATCTACAGAATGCCTACAAGACTCATGGTGACGTAGCCTCCAGCTCAGTAACGGTTTGTACCGGGGATGCCTCCATCGTCCCTGCCTGGTGTGTAGTTATCTTGATATTGCCCAGGACCCCCCCATCCTGCATTAGGCGGTGGACCTCCCATGTTATTTGGTGGTGGGGGCACTCCTCCCATGTTGTTTGGTGGCACCCCTCTCATGTTGTTTGGTGGCACACCTCCCATGTTGGGAGGCATCTGATTGTAGTTAGGCGGTGGCGGCGGCATCTGATTATAATTATGAGGCATCTGATTGCTATTGTTGTTGGGCTGCCCACCACTCCAGTTGTTTGGCTGCTGCACATTACTGTAGTTTGGACCCATGTTGTGGGGAGGCATTGGACCCACGTTGGGGGGTGGGGGGCCCATATTGTTGGGAGTCCTCATGTTGTTTGCAGGTCCAGACATGTTAGGCCCAGGATTTTGCCCAGCTTGATTAGGCATCGGAGGCTGACCCCTGTTCTGAAAATCTCGGTTCTGCATATTTTCTCTCCTCCTATCAAAGTTCCTTGATCTGTCATAATTTCGAGGTCTGTCATTGCGTCTGTTTCTCTCGTTTGCTCGGCTATTGTTTCTTATCCATTCCTCATGGTACTTGGGATCATATGGTACTGCTTCACCATTAATAAAAGGTTCTCCTGCCAAAACAAAAAATAACAAGAAAGCAGACAATCATGTATAAATGAATACTTGATTGCCAAAAAACTAATTGAAAACAAACGAATAAAGAGGTAGACTCTGTACAACAGAATGGCAGTTTGAGATTACTATAATATCAGTATTAAAAGGCAATTACTATCATACCGAGCATTCAAAAAGCAATTATGCGAACTTCCATGGCTAACATTGACTGCCTAAGAGGAAAATTTTCATCATTGAATTCTAGAGACCAAAACTGTCTTTGTTTTCTTTGTGAACTGGGGTGGGGAGGGCAATGCACCCCAGAAGCAACCACACAGAATTAGAAATAAAAATCAAACAGGCTTTAGAGACCTGACTCAACTAAGAGATCCCCAAAATAGCAGAGGCCTAAGTCCAAATCATAACTACAGTTAGCTAATTAGCCCCACAATATCATTTCCCAGGAGAAAAAAAGTAGAAAAAGAATTAAAACCATGGTAATGACTGCCTCAACAGATTAGGCAATCATACTTATAAGTTTATAACTTAATTGATTCAAATGCTACAAATACTTTAACTTTTTCACTGCAACTGGAAGAAATGAGAATATTCTTACCTCCATAATCTTTGTTCTTAACATCCAAGTAAGAATCAGGAAGTACCCACCGGACTTTAGGTAATTCTGGAATAATTTGAAAAAAAAAAAAGTTCAAAACAGAAATGAGAACCTGGACACACAAAAAAAACAACCAAAAGCCCAAGCAATAGAAGCAGAAGTACCTTTGATTTTGTACGAAGTCTCTTCAGACACAAGTGCCCCAAATGCATAATAGCACCTAGTTGAAACTGAGTAGATCTTCATCCTTGCTTCTTCCTCACTGTAGTTGAGACACAAACAAATGCATCAATCAATTAATACAAGCAATGTGAACTACATTAGAGAGTGATCATATCTTTTATACCTTAGTTGGTTATGTGTGGTCGTTAGTACAAAATACAAATTTCAGGCAACATTAATAATTGATGAATATGATACCATTGCAAGTTCTAGTTGAAACGTCGAAGATATCAATCTATCTAAAATTTAGTATGTAAAAGTGATCAAAACCATGCTATATACATCAGATCATTATGCCCATGATAAAGAGATATTACAGGTCCGATTTTAAAGACTAAAGGCCCCAGAAGGAGTTGGGAGTTTTTCTTTTCTGGAGAACCACCAACCATAAGGCCAATCACCAAGACTTGTAATCCCATACTACGCAGCTAATATAGACGAACAATATAACTTCAGTGAAACATTTTTTTTGAAAAGAAATGATAATTTATTGGCATAGAAAATAAGGATACAAGAAAGAAACGTGGCTAAGAGAGCCATAGGGCCCTAGGACTAACGACAAAGAGCAATAGAAAGCTGTAGAATGCTAATCTATAGAAAGCTGCAGAAAGCTAATCTACATAGACCTAAAGTATGCCTTAGTGAAATGCTATAGGAAGAAATTAAGTCAACAATACCTTTGCAAAAAAGAATGCTCGAATATAAATCAACTTTCTAGCACAACAAAGATAATTTAAGAAAACAAAATAGAGTCAGATGATAGAAGGAACAGCCAAAAGTTCCACTATTCAACAGAAATCAACCTAACCCAAACATTAACCCTAATACAGAGTTAAGAAGTGATTATAAAATAAAAGTTATAATCTTTAAATTAAAAGATATTGTTTCCCACAAACACAGACATACATATGTATATTATCTGCTGGTAATTTCTAAAAAACAAAAAATTAGCAGAAAATATATAAACTTCATTTCATTTCCGTCCCATCAATTTCTCATAATCCAAACAAACATTTAACAAATAAAAATGATCAATTAAAAAAAAATTAAACAATCGCACTTACCTTCCGACGACCGCAGCTAGGGTCTTGATGTAGCTATCGATGATCTCATCCCTGGTGATATCACCCTCAGGCGGATCCATGACGACCAGCCAGTGCTCAAAGTCACACCCATCGAGGAGGATCGTCTCCTTGGGAGGCCGGTTCGACCAGTTAGGGTTTGGATCTCTAAGCGACGACGTCGTCGAGTTGGTCGAAAAGCACCGGACGGACGCAGGAGAGAGCTTACCGGCGGAGGCGACGAATCCAGCGAGGGGACGAAGGCGGTGGAACAGAGAGAGAGAAGAGCGCGATTGGGCGGTGGATAGGGAAGCAGCGGAGGTGGCTGTGGATAGAGAGCGAGAGAGGAAGGAGCTCATGGCTAGGGTTTTGGGAAGAGAGCGGGAGAAGAAATGGGTCGCCATGGTTGATCGCGAAGGGGTTTGGGGCTCTGAGATAAACCCTAGAGCGAGAGTAGGAGATAAGGGTGTTAGGGTTTTTGCGGAGGTTTTATAATAGCAGTGTACTGAGTGACTGTGGTTCTTAAATACCTCTTCATTTTCAGCAGATCAGACGGCATTTGATTTTCGAAATGTCTCTTTTTATCATTTTATTTCTAATTTAATCAATTATTAATAATAATAAAAATATTTTATTTTGATGTAAATTTTTGTTTTTTACTGGCGTGTTGACTTGGCTCATTAAAGTTGAGAATGATGAAATGCAAAATGTTAAATTTAAATTTCATGGTTTATGTGGCAATTTGACACTTTGGAAAAAATTTAATTCCATCCGAAATGTCAAATATCATATTATTTTATTATATTTTTAAAAGCAAATGTGGCTTATAATGACTAAAAAATATTAAAATAATATTTGATATTAAGCTTTTTGATATGTTATTTTTGACATATCTCTTAAAGCCTTCAAATCCATGTAGAATTTGACTACTCGATTTGAACAATTTTAACCTTCAATTTTTTTCATTTCATTTCCATGTGGCAATTTGACGTATCAGTTGGAGATGCTCTAAGGAGCCAAATGTTTTCCTTTCTTAAATTAGTTGGCTTAAGGTTTTTTTTTTTTTTCATTTGTTGTGGAATCTAATGTTGCATGACGGTTTAAATTTTATTATTTTTATTAGAAGAAAATAAAAAAAATTAAATTTTTTTAATTCTTTATATATATATATATTTATTTATTTATTTATTATTTATTAGAAGAAACATTGATGATTAGTGCTCTGCTAAGGCTTCTTGGTGGGAGAAAAGAAGCTGCACTGCATCTAAAGTGAGACAGCTGATGAAGGAGCTTTGGGCTAGAGCATGTTGCAGCTTCAAGAATTGGTTGAAAATCAAACAATGGCATTTCGGGTGGGGAAAGGCGCAGAGTTTCAATTGGAGTTGATTTAGTTCATGATCCAGCTGTGATTTTGATTGATGAACCAACTTCAGGGCTGAATTCTGTCTCAGCTTTCCATGTATCAAGGCAAAACTATTGTTCAGACCATTCACCAACCTGGTTACCGAATCCTACATTATTCTGTTTTCCAATGGGACTGTCATGCATAATGGATCATTGCACTTCTCCAACAAATGCTCAATTCTGCTGGCCATTGCATTCCCAACCATGTTAATCTGCTCAAATTCGCCATTGATGTTATCGGTAGCTTGGATGGTACACAAACTTCAGAAGCCTTGAACAGCCATCCTTTACAAGAAAGGCTTGTATGCTCTCACAATTTGGAAGAAAAAAGCCTTCTAATCTACCCGAATTCTCGACTTGAGGAAGTTGTTATACCAGGAAAAAGATTTTGCAGCAACATATTTAGAACCAAGCAACTGTTTGTCAAAAGAGTCATGCAGGGATGCAATATATTTGGGGATGGATTCTTAAGACAAGAGGGTTATAGAGTGCTTTGTTTTCTCAATCTGTGGTGCAGATGCTGCAGAAACAGAAACTAGCTAGATAGTTCTTACACAAGGATATACAATTGTTAATGTTATTTCTCCTTTAAATTCTTCTTTTGTATATTCTTTTTAGGATGATCTATCAAACTATTGTATCATGTACTGCTTACTCTGTTTCAAAACTGGGTTTGGTGCCTCAAATCCAAAACATTCTGATTCATCGAACAACGTTATCGGTGCCAATTTGGATCGATTAAGTTTTTTATTTTTGCATGCCTTCAAATTATCCTAATTTAAAATTTCATACCACACATCCGAATTCTAGCGGAATTAGATTAGACAGAATTCATCAGAGTTGTATGATATTCCATTTCATTGTTCATCAATAGTTCTATTACCCAGTGAAGAGAAGACCATTTCTGAAGACGTGCACAATACCTTAGCTGAAAAAGAATTCTTGCACAAATAGATGCTGGTCAACCATGACCTGATTTCCATTTGTAGCAAGATCAAATTCCAATTTGAGTTATAAGTTCTCTTTTACATCGTTTGTGCTTTTTATCTCTAAAGTAAGCCTCATGCACTCCTCGTGCCCGAGTTTACAAAGAGTGTAGGAAGCTTATTTGGGAGTGCAGATCGAGTCGAGTAAAACTTCAAGTGATTCAATGAAAAGGACATAAATTTGAACATTGCTAGATCAATCCATAAGGTTCATCAAGAAAATGAGTAAACTTGGAAAGAAAATGCTTAATGCAGATGAAAATGAGGCCCTACTTGCTTCGGTCGTATATAGAATTGAAGGTCTTGCGTTGGCCTTATCTCTATGGCCTTCTGTCTGATCCATGAATTCAGAAAGCAGTCCTGGTTTGGATATCTTCTCCACATTCACATCTCTTTCGCCTGTCAGCATCTCAACAACAGTAGACATGGATCGTCGGAGCTTGGGCATGCCTTAAGTGCAGAGTAAGCCAATCTTCAGGAATCTGCAAGCCTCCTCAACGTTGAATATTCCATTCAATGCTGTGTCTACTAACTCCACCAGCTGCCCCCTCTCATGGTGTTCCCATACCTGCAACACGAACTTTTATTTGATAAGTCTTCTCAAGATTCTAGCATTTAATTCTATCAAATTGCAAAATTATCTACCATTTCATAGCTAATAGAGATCATTGCAAAGTCATTAGCCATTTCATATCAAATTACTATATCTTGCCACGTTGCCATAGATGATTAAGAGTTTTTCTATTTAAACCCCTCACTTTTCTTTGTTCACCCCAATACTTAAATCATTAAGTTCTTAAGTTTTATTATTGTATAAAAAGACAAAAAAGGTCATCCAACTTTAGAGGTTGATGAGTTTTTTTTTTTTTTTTTTTTGTGTATGGGTGTGTATTTAGGGGTAGTTTGAGAAGATAGTGAGGTTTTCTTAGAAATTGTGAAAATTTGAATTACAAGTTGGGGGGAATTTAGAATATGGGGTGAACAAAGAAAAGTGCGGGGTTTAAATAGAATGTTACATTAGAGAGTTGAAATTTGTATAATTTTACTAGAAGAAAAAGAAAAGTTCCCTAAATTATTTTTCTTAATGGAATTTTCATTGTCTTCCAATAAGCATGAGATAGATGGAAGTTAGCCAATAGTAGAAAGTGCACAAGCTTGATCGTCTTATGGTAGTTTGGCAAAGGCCCAGAAAACCAAAGTTGGCAATTCTATTGTTGTAATTGCCTAATTGGTCAAATTAGCAAATTTCCCACCAAACTGCTGAGCAACCAGCACCAACCCTACACAGTCAATAATCGGCTCACCTGAAAAAACTTCCTAAAGTGAATTATGTACTTTATTTTTTGGTTTTCTTGAAGCCCTCCTCCAACTCTCCAAACCCATCAGAAGTTATGTTTGCCAACAAGAACATAGAAAAAAAGAGAGCAACACCAAGTCAAATACATGTTATCTCAAACTACCTAAGCCCCCCATGCATCACAAAAATATCAAAGCTGGCTTCTTCTCTGAGCTTAACTTGTGCAGCAACACCAAATTTGGTGTGTTAGCTCATCTCTTCCATTTCCTCACACAATCCCACAAAATATCCCATTTCTCTCTCCCTTTTCACTCTTCTGCTCCATGGAATTGCCGGTGACAATGCCGGTTTCTGGTGGCCAGAGAACAACACCATACAGAATTGAAACAAGAAATCTGGGATACAAATTATGTACCCAATTTGATGAAATGAAGTTTGTGTGTTGTGCTACTTCAAGGAGGGTTCCAAGTTTCATTTTGAAGGATGTAAACTGTGAGGCAAGGCCTGTAGAGATCACTGCAATTGCTGGTCCTAGTGGGGCTGGCAAAACCACACTGCTAGAGATTCTTGCTGGGAAGATATCTCCAAAGAAAGTTTGTGGTCAAGTGCTGGTTAATGATCAGCCTATGGACACCAAACGTTTTCGGAGAATATCGGGATATGTCACACAAGATGATGCCCTATTCCCATTACTTACAGTTGAAGAAACACTCATGTTCAGTGCTCTGCTAAGGCTTCATGGTGGGAAAAAAGAGGCTGCATCTAAAGTGAGACAGCTGATGAAGGAGCTTGGGTTGGAGCATGTTGCAGCTTCAAGAATTGGTTGGGGATCCAACAATGGCATTTCGGGTGGGGAAAGGCGCAGAGTTTCAATTGGAGTTGATTTAGTTCATGATCCAGGTGTGATTTTGATTGACGAACCAACTTCAGGGCTGGATTCTGCCTCAGCTTTCCACGTAGTGTCCTTGCTCAAAACTATGGTTGTCAATCAAGGCAAGACTATTGTTCTGACCATTCACCAACCTGGTTTTCGAATCCTCGAGATATTCGACCGCATTATTCTGCTTTCCAATGGCACTGTCATGCATAATGGATCATTGCATCTTCTCCAACAAAGGCTCAATTCTGCTGGCCATTGCATCCCCAACCATGTTAATCTGCTCGAATTCGCCATTGATGTTATCGGCAGCTTGGATGGTACACCAACTTCAGAAGCCTTGAACATCCATCCTTTCCCTTTGCAAGAAAGGCTTGTATGCTCTCACAATTTGGAAGGAAAGCTTCTAATCTACCCAAATTCTCGACTTGAGGAAGTTGTTATACTAGGACAAAGATTTTGCAGCAACATATTTAGAACCAAGCAACTGTTTGTCACAAGAGTCATACAAGCCTTGGTAGCTGGGTTGGTACTTGGGACCATTTTCTTAAATGTTGGCAGGGAAAAAGGGAGCATTGCCTTACAAACCCAAACTGGATTTTTTGCCTTCAGCCTCACTTTCTTGCTATCTTCCACAACAGAAGGCTTACCAATTTTCTTACAAGAGAGAAGAATTCTAATGACTGAGACTTCCAAAGGAGCTTATAGAGTTTCTTCCTATGTTATAGCAAACACCCTCATATTTCTTCCTTTTCTTTTCATGGTTGGTCTTCTATATTCCACTCCAGTTTACTGGTTGGTTGGATTAAGGAGGAACATTGATGGATTTCTCTACTTCTCTCTGGTGGTCTGGATGGTTCTTCTGATGTCCAATTCTGTTGTGGCTTGTTTCAGTGCTCTCGTGCCGAACTTCATCATGGGAACTTCATTGATTTCAGGGCTCATGGGATCTTTCTTTCTCTTTTCCGGGTACTTCATATCGAAGGATAGCATACCAAGTTACTGGATTTTCATGCACTACTCAAGTCTTTTCAAGTACCCTTTTGAGTGTTTTATAATAAATGAGTATGGAGGCGAGCAGGGAAGAAGGTGCATACAAATTGACAAAGATGGATGCAATCTGTTTGGGGATGGATTCTTAAGACAACAGGGTTTAAGGGAGACACAAAAGTGGAGCAATTTAGCTGTGATGTTTGGTTTCATAATTGGTTATAGAGTGCTTTGTTTTCTCATTCTGTGGTACAGATGCTGCAGAAACAGAAACTAGCTAGATAGTTCTTACACAAGGATATACAATCGTTAATGTTATTTCTCCTTTTCATTCTTTCGTATATTCTTTTTAGGATGATCAAACTATTGTATCATGTACTGCTTACTCTGTTCCTAAACTGGGTTTGGTGCCTCAAATCCAAAACATCCTGATTCATAGAACAACGTTATCGGTGCCAGTTTGGATCGATTTTAAAATTTTGATTTTCACTTGCCTTCAAAATATCCCAATTCCTCGTAATTTCGTACCACGCATCCGAATTCAACCGGAATCAGATTAGACAGAATTCATCAAAGTTGTATGATCTTGATTCCATTTCAATGTTCATCAACAGTTCTATTATCCAATGAAGAGAATAACCATTTCTGAAGACGTGTGCAACATAAATCAAGAAACTTAGCTGAGGTAGGCATGCCACCTTACCCAAAAAAGTACTTCATCATCCTATATAATTAAATAATTTAACTTAGCTGAGAAATGATTCTGTCACAAATAGATGCTGCCATGAGAAGGCTCCGATGCCCCTCTGCTGGTCAACCATGACCTGATTTCCATTTGTAGCTATAACAAATTCCAATTTGAGTAAGCCTCATGCACACCTCGTGCCTGAGTTTACAAAGAGTGTAGGAAGCTTATTTCAGAGTGCAGTTCGAGTCGGGTAAAACTTGGAAAGAAAATGATTAATGCAGATGAAAATGAGGCCCTGTCTACACACAATACCTGGAACTGAAGAAAGGGGTGGAAGGATTGTTCATATAGTCAAGCTTTCTTTACAAAGCAAGAAAAGAAAATTTTAATTGATTATAAACATTTACACCAACTGTAGCCCTACAAAAGTATTCTTTCATAGCATATTACTACTTGTTCCCCTAACAGGTGTGCCAATGCACTCAAGAGTCAAGACATACCCAAGCAAAAAATGATATTAACCTAGAAGAATTAATACGCTGACTGCCTGGCCAAACCAGACAATAACCAAAAAGAGATTCTGCCTGCCCTAATTGCTTCGGTCATATATAGAATTGAAGGTCATAGTAGCAAATGAAGTAGTTATGTTTTCTGATGAAGATGACGTATTGATAAACCTCCCTGAGGCAGATACTGTGTAAGATGAAGGTCTTGCACTGGCCTTATCTCTGTGGCCTTCTGTCTGATCCATGAATTCATAAAGCAGCCCTGGTTTGGATATCTTCTCCTCGTTCACATCTCTTTCACCTGTCAGCATCTCAACAACAGTAGACATGGATGGTCGGAGCTTGGGCATGTCTTGAGTGCAGAGAAGGCCAATCTTTAGGAATCTGCAAGCCTCCTCAACATTGAATATTCCATTCAATGCTGTGTCTACTAACTCCACCAGCTGCTCCCTCTCATGGTGTTCCCACACCTGCAACACGAATGTTTATTTGATAAGTCTTCTCAAGATTCTAGTAGTAATTCTATCAAATTGCAAAATTATCAACCATTTCATAGCTAATAGAGATCATTAACCTTAAAAAAACGTAAAGGGTTTTCACTAAAAATAAGCACCTAAAGAAGCTTGATGGATTCATCAAGAGGCTCTGGTGCACTCATGAACAAACATATCACATAGTCTCAGAACCATGTTCTAGTATTAATATTGATACCCCACAAATTGAAGGAAAGTAATTTGCTATCAAGTCAATTATGATGTTTTGAGTCAATTAACAATGTTATATAAAAAATGGTTCTGATGAACTAAAATAATTATAAGGAAGAATGCTAGAATATCCAGGTTATATAACTATTCAGAATTTGGTGGGAAAAAAGAAATCCATCAAAAGAATTTTCAAAGTTATAAGGTTGTGATCGTGACAATTCTTTTACATGTGCTTTAGTGCCATTAATCAGCAAAAGAATTGCCATAAAGTTGTTAACATCGGTTTTATCATTGCTGCTGGCCAAGAAATTGGCAAGCTTTCTTGCAAGGCTAGTGCACCTTAACTACAGAGTAAATGCCTAGTCTTTCTTATACTGTTTTCTTTCGAAGATTCTAACACTATGAAAGGAAATACATCTTCCATAGAAAATAAGAAGTTTAATTTTTGCGCTCTCCTGCAACTGTAAGAGCAATCTTAAGAGAATACATGATACAGTCACAAAGAGGCATCTGTTTCAGTGAGGGGGAGCTGGGGCACAAAGCTATCTAAAATAAGATATGCAGAAGTTTACAGGGTAAAATATAAGCCCTGTTTGTAGATGAATGTGAAGTTGCACATCTAAAATAAGAAGTGCAGAAGTTTATAGGGTAAAATATAATCCCTGTTTGTAGATGAATGTACATCAAAAGAAATGCAGAAGTTTACTGGGTAAAATATACCCTGTTTGTAGATGAATGTGAAGTTGAACTGAATATTCATGCTAAGTAGCACTTCAAGTATTCGGTCAAAAAGTTCACACACCAGGTTCATCAAGGATCATCACTCCCGCACATGTTAATGTAATAAATCTTATATAATTAATTTATCATTACTAATTACTATACATAACAAGTAAAATCTATAAGCCAGTCAAAAGGGTTCAATTTAGTCATGAAAGCAAATACTAATTCATAGAATTATACGATATTTCAGAAAGGTTCATACCATTGGAAGAAGATATTGTTCTTTTAATGGTAATCGTCTGTTTGTGTTGCACCTCCCGCAAATAATTTCCAAGATCAGAACACCAAAACTGTAGACGTCTGCTTTCCTTGTCACTTGACCTCGTATGGCGTACTCAGGTGCCAAGTAACCTCTGCAAAAATCAAACAGGGAGCCAAGTATGTCAACATAATCACAGTAATCTGGTAATAGTAAAAGAAAAAGAGATAAAAAGTTTAGTGAAAATTTATGGGCAAGACTTCGAAGGTCAATTTGTATAATTATCTGATCATGGTCACATATTTGAAGACATCTATGATAATGTTTAAACCAGAATTTAGGGCTGCATTCACGTTCCGACAACCTTCAAAATGAACAAATCGCTGTTGACTGCCTGCCTGACACATAGAACACCATGCAGCCCATACCAAACATTTCACTAGCACAATAGATTTTGTTTTTGGTCGTTACATTTCAAACTATAATTTTTACATTATCTTTACAATCGACTGAGGCCCTCAATCATGCATTCCCTTGCTGAATGTCCACTGTAAATTTAAACACATTGAAAAAGAGTAGAACTGGAACTGGAAAACTTACGCTGTTCCAGCAACACGAGTGCTGACATGAGTCAAGTTGGGTGCAATAAACTTTGCCAGACCGAAATCTGAAATTTTTGGTGAGAGGTCTTTATCAAGGAGAATATTGCTAGCTTTAATGTCTCTGTGAATAATATGGGGCCGAACTTCCTCATGGAGAAAAGCAAGCCCCCTTGCAACACCAACGCATATTTTACACCTAGCAGACCAACTAAACTGGATACTACTGTGGCCTCCACCTATAAAGTACAGAGGGAGTAAGTCATTACTCACACAATTAATTTATTCAAATAAGAACCAAGTAATATTACTTGCCAAGAAGTGTTTGTGCAAGGCTATTATTCTCGAGATAGCCATAAACCAATATCCTATGATTGCCTTCTGCACAGCAACCATATAGCTTAACCAGGTTATCATGCTCAATGTTTGCAATCACCTCGATTTCTGTCAAAAATTCCTGGGACCCTTGCCTAGACTCTGCTGACAATACCTTTATAGCTGCCAAAGTGCCATTCTTAAGTGTTCCCTGATCAAACACATTTTACAATTATCAGTCAGCCTGTAGAGGTAAATGTCAGCAAAAAGTCTTTAGCACAATCAAGTGCTCATGACCAAGTATTCCACAAAAGTCATAAGCAATATCTTTCTAAGGGCAGTTACCTTGTACACAGAGCCAAAGCCTCCCTGACCAATTTTATTTTTTTCACTGAAGTTCTCAGCGGCAATTTGCAGTTCCTTGTAAGTGTACACAGTAACATTTAAAATGCCTGAAACCACTGTACCCATAGGACCCTGTTAGAAGATTTTAGGTAGGATAAAGATACAATGCTAAACCTCTGAAAGAAGCTAGGTTCCTTTTTGTTGAAAATGCTGACATCCAAGTTTAAGTTAAACGCCAAGGACTTATTAACAAAGTTTTGTGCAATCAAAGTAAACAAAACGAGATTGCATCAAAAATCTTGAGTGCATACATTGTGAAGAAAGTAAGCAAAACTAATCATTTGTGCCATTGTACTAAAGTTATTCAAGAGAATGGCCAAAACGGGCACACCTTAACCCAAGATCAAGCAAAATCTAGTAAAATAGAAAGCAATCTGCAGAGTCAAAATTAAGGATCACAGTTCATTTAGCATGACCATGTGGCCAGCTGAGAAGGCCAGGGTTCTCAAGATTCTGAAAAGAGGCCCGGTCATCGATAAAAATAATTGAAAGGGAACAATTTATCTGGATGGAAGCAAATTGATAAAATAGGCTTTGAATAGCAGCAAACTTAAAACTCTTCGGAATAAAGGTGATTCCATTCATGCTTCAGATTATCGGTTTATAAATCAGTAACTAACATTAATATAATGAAATCACTTAGCACAGAAAAAAGCTCCACCGGATTTGGTAGATCTATGTATGACTTAGAAAAAGTCATCCATTTCAGAATTGCAGTGAGCAGCTAATTTGACGGCTGGCATTGAGCCAAAGCAACTAACATTGACACAGAAAGTATGTTCACAATTGAATAAAGGAACAGCAGAATAAAGACATCCACAGTACCTTCATCAAGTTCAACAGTCCTTGTAACTGAGGAAGCTGCCTTCTTCCTAAAAAAGAAAGAGAAACAAGTCATCGCCAGCTTTTTATGTTGACCAGTATCACCAACCAATCAAAATCCTTGCCCTGTCAAAGCACACAAGTAAACATAACCTTCTCAGCATGTAACTACAACTGTCTGATGAGAAATGCATTAGTCATTGACTTCAACAAGAAGACACCCTAACAAAAATCAAAGCTTAGAAATCTGAACTGCACATTTACGTGGCCTCTTTAATCAACATGTACTACCTAGGAACTCGAATAGAAAGATGACAGCCCGCAGAATCTCATCCTCAATAATAATTGAAGATGTTTGCATATGCAATAGCCGCATATTTACCTGAAATCACTCTCCTCAAACACACTGTAGTTTCCGTATACAAGTCTTGACTTAATTTTTTAGTAGTTAGCTTATAGTCCTTACCATATGTATATAAGAGATAAAAATGTTCAAAAAGGGACTTTTTCCAATTGGAAACAACCTCGATAAATAATCATAAAAGATCAAGAACGGTTTGTGCATCCATCCATAGCACATTTTAAGTTTTGACTATAGCCTATGCCTGTCTTTTGAAAATTTAGCGTTCCATACTTGAGGCACGAAAAGCAAAATTAAAATTAAAATCTATATGCCAGAATCTATAAGTTAAGGGGAAACATTATAAGGACAACCAGTAACAGTAAGGTCTGGAAATGCAGCCTAGTAACAGCATAGAATCTAATGTCCTTTAAGATCTATCAAGTTCAGTTCTGTAATACATCAGGTCAATCTAATATCAATACTTAGACCTTTAAGCTCATGAAATTTGATTTTTGTTATAGAACTATCACTCTAATTCTCATTGAACTCAATTATAAGACAAAAATAATTCTGGAGCAATTTAAAAGAGAAATTATTGAAGAAATGGAAGAGATTTATGGTTTTGAGCAACTGTAAATCTTATAAATCAATCTAGGAGGCACCACAATTGAAAATGAAGATGAAGATGATGATGATGGTTATGAATAAGTTTATTGAAGATTACCTTTATAACTTTCCAATGGAATTGAACCTGGGTTTTGCTATATTTCCACCTTGAAGTGTCCTTTTGCACGCAGAAGCTAATGCCAACATAATTCAAGTACTTGGATTAGTCAAACTATGAGCTTTTCATTGATTGAATCAAAATAACTAAAACTCATTTACTCAGAAGTATAACAACTATATAAGAAAAACTCACCATTCTTTTGGTCTTAAGCACCCAGAGGCCAGAAACAGATCCAAAGTTATTTTCTTCTTTTTATTTCCAATGGGTAGATCAAAGGTAAGCCTTTCTTACATTCTCTCAGCTACCAGACATAAAAAGTACAGGTAAAACCCAGATAGAATACAAGATAATTCAAACATGAAGAACCTCACTTGTGGTGATTGCAGCACAAATGAAGGGAGAGAGAGAAGAGATGAGGAAGATGAAAATATTATGGCTTTCTGTTCCTCTAGTTTCAGAGCTGCAGTTAATAGTCGTCTCGTACCGCTGTGTTTCGCTTTCTGCTTTTTTTTTTTTTTTCCTGTCTAAATGAAAATAATTTGGATAATTAAAAAATAAAAACAGCTTTCTGGGATTTGGAATTGACTTTTATCCTTTGTCATGCCGTGCAAGGTATGGAATGGGACTACTACGGATTTTGGAATTTCCTTTTTTTTTCATTTTATTTTGTTTGGGTGTTTTTTTTTTTTTTTTTTTTGCTGTAAAGGAAACTTCCGATTAGACAACTCATAACTCACAAGTCAATATGCTTAAAGGCTTGAACAAGTTTTTTTTTTTTTTTTTTTTGGGAGAAACGTGGCTAATGCCTAACAAAGAAATTGAACAATGACTTGAGGCCTGCAGATTCCAAGTTTTTATTTCTTAATTATAATAGAAAATACAAAAATTGTTCAATCCTTCAAGGTTTTTATTGAACATGTCTCTTTCAGTTATACAAGTCATATCGAGACGAGGGAATAGAGAACATAGGTGATTGCTCTTAACCACTTAAACTATAATTATCTTACTCTTTTTTATTGAAATTAATATATCATATTTTGAAAGTTAATCTTATCTGAATTCAATGAAAGTATGACATATATATATAGGAGTAAGATCACTTGATATGATATCAGTGTAACTAAATTATAACTTTTTGTAAGATTATTTAGTGCTCCTAATAATGCATATAATTAATTAAAATGGACAAAATGTTAAGCCCCAATCCAATATATATATTATGTAGCAATTCAATAATAATAAAAAGGTTCAATCACTCTTTATTTGAAGATATATTAACAAAATAGTTTCCTTAATAGCACTACACATAGATGAAATAGTTAAAGATTTTAGATTGGTTAGAAATTTAACATTCATATTCTCCATGCATACAGTATTATATCTTAACAACTGGATCCAGAATGCAATTATATATATAAACGGTAAAGATTTGGAAAGCTGATTAGTTTATGCGGTACAAATATAATCAATCATGTCTTCTTAGACATTGTCCCAACATATATCATTAACTATTCAACAAGATAGGTCAAGATTTCCAACACAGAAAAAAAAAATATATAGGTCAAGAAAATTTATGTGCGTGTAAGGTGTGAATGTAAGTTTCGTATATTTCCTTTGAAGAATCAACAAACTCAGGAAGATATCAAGACGTACAAATCACGAGTAGGACTCGTATATGGAAAATTAATTTACGTTACGAGGTAGACTGAGGACTTACATACAAATGCACTAGAAATACAAAGGTATAAGGTTGATTGTATAATATTATTTTGTTTGGTAAGGTTTGTGTTTTAGTTTTCATTAAAGAAATTAAAGGAAAATACATGAGAAACAGAGAAAGATGACGTAGAAATGAGACTAGAAAATGAGAGATGAACATAGGTGAGAAGAAATGAAAGAGATATCTTCTCTTAATGAATGCATGAAAGAGATATTGTATAATTAATCATGTCTTTGTTCAGTTTCTTTGTTATGAACTTAAAATTACAAAAAAAAATTAACTGCAAGATTAGAATAAAATTGGAAAACCAAATGCAAACAATTATTATTATTATTATTTTATATTAATAAGTCTAGTAGCCCAAAACAACCTACTGGAATCTCAGTTTGCAGAACAGACGGAAAACAAACTGTTTGAATATGTCTTTGTTCACCATCCATCCTCTTGGTTTTTCCTTCTTGATCTTTTGCTAATTAAAAAGGAACATTCTTTAAATTAAAATTCAGATCAATAAAAAATAAAAAATAGAAAGTTGAAAAGTCAATTTATTTGAAGGAGGAAAATGAAAAAGAAAATAAATGTGCCTGCGCACTGAAGTCATCAGACCCACCAGTCACGACTCACGACCTCCTCGGAATATAAGGAAGAATTTTTATAGCGGAGATTTCTACAAGCCAAGAGAAGGTGATGGATTCAAAGTGATTTTGGCACTCCTTAATAGCTATTCAAATGCAAATTGAATATTTTGTAATTTTTTTCACGAATGAAATATACAGTAAACCAAAAGAGAGAAGTATTAAAATCACTAGCTTATCCTTTATTATTATTATAAAGGAGATTTTCGCATATAAACTGGGATGTATTTCTCCTCTTTCCACCGTCAAGGGGTATACATCCCTAATTATAACCAAGTTGAATTTTCCGTAAAAGATTTGATAAGACATTTTTAGTTGCCATAAAGTCCCTCAAAGTCTTCCAAAAACTAGCAAGACTAACTTGGTTGGAAATCTTGACATGGAGAGGGGCATTTATCAGCATCATGTTGAGTAACCATGCAAGAGAGAGATGAACATAAAACTAAAGTTGACAAAATGTGAAACCAAAAAGAAGAAGAAGGGCAAGTTGGTGACATTAACAAAAGGCGATCAAAATAATGCACTTTCTTTTAACTCATGGTAAAACTGGAAAATATACCATAAACAAATTGGGATAATAATAAGCATAGTTTTTTTTTTTTTTTTTTTTTTTATAAAATTGGTGGAAGAAAAATAAAATTTCACAATTCACAACTTGCATCTTCATAAGCCACAACGCTCCAAATTCCAAACCAACTTGATGTTAGTTTATTCATTTGTACATAGAGTTGGTATTTGCCGACATAGTGTTGTTGTGATTTAACTACACGAATTAAAGTAACAATAACTGCGGCTTCCATTTTTCAATTTTTACCCTTCAATTCTTACACCTCGTAGGGTCTGACACAAATTTTATTTTAACAATCCAAACAGTCTATTTTTTAAGTTTTCATTCAAAGCTTATCCTTGTCAAAAATTAGCAAAATCGAAATCCATTAAAACATCTAATTGTGATCAACAAAATCGACGATCCTAGTGATTAAAGATAACACTCAAACTACAACTATCGATTAAGTGGTCAAATAATTTTGGATTAAAGTATTTTTTTGCAGGAATGCCCATTGCATAAATACCTAAAAAATTGATGGTTCGGATTTTAAAAAAATACAATGTGTACGGCCCCACAATGGTGTCCCTCAAATAAGTTATTTGAGGGATCTCTCAACTGAAGTTTATTCTATATTATATATACATAACTTTATTTAGGATCCCTCAAATAATTAATTAAGAGTCCATATTTTTTTAACGATCCAATCGACTATTTTTCAAGCATTTATCCATAGATTATTCTTGAAAAAATTAGACAAATTAAAAATTATTTCGACATCTAATTATGACTAACAAAATATATATATTTGTTTCAAATTTAGTATGTTAGTCTCGAGTTTTTTGATAAATTTGTTATCCAATTTTATCTTTTAAAAAATAAAACTACTATTCATTCTCATGTCCCCTCCCTTTTTTAGCACGAAAATCTTGGCTATCAGATTTTAAAAATCGTTAAAAGCGATTCTGAATAATAATAAAAACGTCGCTCTTGACAGCTTAATTAAATATGAAAATAAGTACTTATGGGAAAATTATTAAACTAAATCTAAATACAAGTATTTGATAAGGAACGTCTTTTTTTTTAATTTTTATAACTTGTGTAACAAGTTATGCGAACAGATCTACATACACATAAGGGTTTGATCGAACTAACCAAAAATTCAGGAATTTTAATTCTCAAAAGTTTGGCAAGGTTCCAACTTTTCAAGCTTCGCCCTTTTTTTCTTCTTGGTAATTGTCAAAAGAAGTGAATGATTACTCCAAGAAATAACATGGTCAAATGTCAAGGTCAGCATCTAATCATTTCTTCATTTTTAATTAGCAATCCTTGGTTTAGATTAGTCGTCGCTGCCATAAACAATCGAGGACAAAAGTGGTTCGAAATTAATTTTGATTGTGAGGGATAAAGAAAGAGGTGAGCAATGGGGATAACAGTGCCTGTCTCCTGTAATATTCTCCAAAGTGGTCAGCATACATAGTGTTGATATATATTATTTGTGTTTTATATTTCATCCCTCCATTTCTTTTGTTGGAAAAATGAAACTTCTAGCTCCACATGAATATATAAGAGTGAAATTTTTGTAAATAGTGTTAATTTTACAAAAGATTTTGTGAAGGCGAAGGTGTAAGAGAGTGCGAAAAAATTTCTGATTGTTGATGAAATGCGAGTCATGCATGCATTAATGGTCAATATATTAATTTTAAAAATCCTCCACGCATGCTTAATTTTATACATTAAAAGTCTTCATCTATTTGTCAAAAGTTATTTCAACAAATGCCCTTTTTTTTCGCCAAAGTTAGAAAGGGAGGGCGAAACTCACATAAAGAGGTACCATGGAGGTTTGTACCTATAATCACTTGGGAGCACACCAAATGCCCGGATCATTCCAACTACCACATCATTGGTTCCAACAAATATCCTTTGCTTAGCTAAATTTTTTTAAAACGAGGGTACAATGCTAGACTAAACTAAAAATTAGAATAACAACAAAATAGAAAAAAAAAATTAAAACAACAAAATAGAAAAAATTGTTGATATTACATATTGGTCGCAAGTAAACAACTGCATAATTGATGATATTTACAACCAAAAGGAAAAAAAAAAAAAACCACTTCACATATGCATGAATTCGGACTGAGAAACTTGTAACAATAAAATATTAGTATAATAATTTTAAAAAGTGCATTGACGCCCACGTGAGCCAAAAGGCTAGAATTAATAATAAAATATTGCATACACCTGGAAAAAAAAGTTATGCTAACGAAAAGATCTTTCCGTATATTGCGTGAAATATTTTTTCTCACTATTTTAACTTAATGTGTATTATTACTATTTTTCTTAACACTTGACGTATGTTCATGATTGCAAAAGTCGTTATAAGTTTGATAATGAAATGTTCATTTCCTTTCAGGAAAAAAAAAAATGTTTTGGACATATATAGAAATGAATTTCCTGTACTAAACACGTGTGAATTTCAACATACAATTAATCAATTTTATCAATTTAGGCCCAAAATAAATTAAACAAATCTGATTGCTTGGATTGCTTTTAGGTTTCTTCGTTTTTTGTTGTTTTGTCAAAACTGGGTTGCTTAGTTTAAGCTAAAAACTTTTAAACAACTCACAACTAGGTAGCTATCATCTAGGGATCCTTTTGTTATTTCAAAACACCATGACATCTTCTTTACATTATTAAAATTATTTTTGCAGCATTCCGTGACTAGATAGTTTGACATGTTTTATTGTTAAACCGTTAATTAAACTGATGCTTAATTAATAGCAAAGAACCCACTAGTGTAATGGTTTGGAGCAATTGTTTCTCTAGAAAAGGTCCTGAATTTGAGTCCTAATATCCGTGTAATATGTGTGAATTTAATATATTATTAGCCCTCTCAACAAGAAATGTCCTAAAAAAACCAAAAAAACGAATGCTTAATACAATTTAAAGTCTCTGTAAGAAAACACGTCAAGTTGTCCAATTACAGAACATTCCTCAAATATTGTTTTATTCCTTTCAAATGAAAGCAAACTTGTCTCGCGTCTTATAAATGGTTTTTTTTTCTTTTCATTATCCTATTTGAGGATATGGGCACTTAGCAGCCACTTTCTTTGATAATTTCAACTCAATACATCAAGTTCTTGAATTTTTAATTTGTGTTTTTGAGGAGATTGGCACTTAGCAGACACTTTCTTTGTAATTCTAATACCAATTAGTTCAAGTAAATATTAGAAAGAAAAGAAAAAAAATACATAATCCTACTGCTAAAGACACTGCACTACTGCCTCAGGCCCAAAAACGCCATTAACGTCTGGACTGTATGCTAAAATGTACATGTCCTTTTTCCTTGTACAGAACAGAAGTGCTGTTTGTCTAAGGTTAGCTGTACTTTTTGTTTAAAAAGAAACAAAAATTAATATGAAAAGTAAACTCTTTTATAGATACTAACCAGCATTATCATAATTCAGATTACAGATTTATTTATATACAAAATCTTGCACATAACCTCACACAGAGGGTTGACCAAAAAAAAAAAAACCTCACACAGATCTATTTATATACAAAATCTTGCACATAACCTCACAAAGGATTCATACTCAGAGATGAATCCAGCATTCCGCTTTGGCTTGTAGTGTCCCGAAAGTAGGGACGTACACATTATACGCAAATAAAAACTCTAAGGATGAACGAAAACCATTATCTTCGCACTCTCTATTGCTTCCTTGAGCCCGAAAAACTTCTCAACAATTCCTAGAGCAAACTCCATGGAAGTTCCTGCTCCTTTGCCGGTGATGACGTTGCCATCAATCACTACCCTTTTCTCGATTTCACTTCTATCTGACAGCTTGTCGGACACTGGGGGGAACGTTGTGGCCTTTTTGCCCTGGATTGAAAGGAAAATAAAATAAGTTCTTGTGATGAGTTTGTACAATGCAAGAAGCATAATGGTTAGTTCTCATAACATTTTATAGGGCATACCTTGAGTAAGCCATGGGGTTCCAAAACTAGAGCTGGGGCTGCACATATCGCTCCATAAGGTCTCTGTGAATCCCTCTGCTTTTTTAACATATTCACTAGCTTTTCTGATTTTGCAAATGTTGAGGCACTATCAAATCCACCCTGAAAGAAATAAAAAAAGAATAGGGTTAGGCTGATCAATTGGTAAATTTTAATGGCTAAACAGCAGCGAGCAGGAAACCCGACTTACAGGCAAAATAATTAGGTCATATGAAAGTTTGGCAGCTTCGTCAAGGAGCACATCTGCCTCCAGTTTAACTTTGCAACAAGCAACAATTTCTAGTTGATCCTCTACAGAGGCCACCACAACATTTGCTCCCGCTCGTCGTAGAATATCAACGATCGTAACAGCTTCCGTTTCCACTGAGCCATTTGCAATAGGTACAAGAATCTAAAGGATAACACACACGAAAAAGTTTATAAACTACATTATATAGCACCTTAAATCAAGTCAATAATTCTTACTGTCATGTCACAAATTATCGTTGCTCATTTGCAAAATTTTTACTACCACTCTCCATTCATAAGTAACTTGTGGAAACCTGAAATAATCTTAGGCAAATTTGCCTATGAAAATCAAATGTTCACCTTTGGGGAATCATTGGGAGTCCACTCAACTGGGTTAAGTTCAGTTATGATGTATTCATTCCCGTGGTTGGAACGCATGACCTGAGTACAAAAAATACAGTTACACACGCATCACAAGCCTTGAATCAAAGGTAACAGGTGAAAGCCAGATCATAGCAGATCATATTTATTTTCATTTTCCCAGACAACGAATAGCTTTGAAATGAATTGAAAAGAAATCCACCAGTAGAATATGAAAACCAGCCAAAAAGAAGGATATTGAGAAAGTATATACCAGGAACTCATATATTTCATCAGCTTTTTCTTTCCCATACAATTGCTCAACCAGCATAACAGCAAACTTCATGGCGGTACCCGGTCCACGACTAGTCACAGCTTTGCCATCCACCTGCACTCTTGATTCAACAGCGATTGCGCTAGATGCTAATTGCTCCATAAATGATGGACAGCCAGTTGCCTGTCAAAAACCAATGCAATTTATAATTTTAATATGCATATACATAACAAATAATGAAATATTGGCAGGTGCGTGCTAAGAGATCTTACTTTCAGTCCTTTCAACACACCCCATGACCCAAATGCCACTGCAGGTGAAGCACCGATCGCGGCATAGAGCTTCCCATCTGCGGCCTGCTTCTTCACCAAGCTTTCCAGAACCTCATTATTCTTAAGATTGGCAGCACCTGGAACACCTCCCTGTAGCACAAAAAAATAAGATAAATTCAAATTCAGTTGGAGCTAAACTAAAGAGGAGTCAGCACATTGCAATAAGCAAGCAATAAAGCACAATAAGAGAAGCTGGAGAGAGGGAATAATACAAGCAAACGAAGATAAAAAGAGTTCCTCCAACCCTGATATGATATGGATGACATCGAAGTTACACGAAAACATCCCTGTAATTGGCAGTTGAGGGTGCATTGGGATATTGCTTGGAAAATAAAATAGTGCCATTAAGCAACATATGTAATCTTATGCACATATCTATGGTCATTGGGCATGAGCAACCAAAAACCTACACTCAACAAAACTCACTTTTATCTGCTCTCAATCGCGAACTACAAACTCAAAAATCCCAATTTTATTCCACAATATTCTTGTGTTTTCTTGTTTTGTGGAGAAGTAATAAGTAATATTAGCACAAATTTTCATTTTCATGTCTACTTTTGTCAGCAACCAAACAAGCTGCAAAATTCAAAGTTCTAATACAAACACAATGATACATACCTATATATATATATATATATATATATATATATATATATATAGAGAGAGAGAGAGAGAGAGAGAGAGAGAGAGAGAGAGAGAGAGAGAGAGAGAGTATGTACGGGTAGAGTGATGAGATCGAAGACGCTTTTGCTACAATCGGAAATCAAAACATCAGCGATGATCACGCCATTGCAAGCTTGAACGCGAAGCTGCTTCTCCACAGAAGCCACAGTAACATCTGCTCCAGCTGTACGCAGAACGTCGATGATGGTCACCGCCTCAATCCGCTCCGTACCATTCGCAATCGGAACCAAAACCTGCTTCCACTTTCACACTCAATCTCACTCTTACAAACACACACAAAAACAAACAAAATAGTCGAAATCAGAAAAAGAGCTGAACAGTGCAGTGGTGGTCGTTACCTTCTTAGCAGGAGAAGTAGAAGCCATTGCTGCTGAGATGAAGAAGGAGAAGAAAAGCTTTTTGAGAGAAGGGATTGTGGGTTTGAGTTTGGATATATAGTAAGAAGGAGATGAGCCCAAGAGAAATGAGCGTGGAGGGATCAAGTACAAGAATTCTATATTTTATTGAGGACCCCGCGACCAAAGACTTGCATGCAGAAGCAAGATTTTTTCAATTTCAAATAATATTCAAAATTGGTCTCTTTTTAAAGATCTATTTTAATGTTATTTTATTTCTCTATTTTATTTTATTTGAGTACGTAAATTGATTTGAAGCTAAGTAAAAATGTAGTTCAATTCAATAGATGCAAAAATAGTTCAATTTATTGAAATATTGCATTGAATTATTGAACAACCATTGTGGATGGTCTTAGATCCTTACTATAGAATGACTCTAATCAAGTGACACGGTGCCATTTAGCCTCTGGAGGTATCGCGTTGCTTCTAGAATGTAGCTTGGGGGTTATGTGGAGGTGTGGAAATAAAGGATATCAATGATCATAATAGCTTCAAATAATTAGTTAAGGGACACGTTTTAGGGTCCAACAAATTTTGTTTTCAACGATCCAAACCATTTATTTTTTAAGTCTTTATCCAAAGATCATTCTTCCAAAAAATTAGATAAATTAAAAATCATTTTGACATCTAATTGTAACCAACAAAATATATTTATGTTTCAAATTTAATATTATTTGTGTGTGGCCTTGGTTTAGATCAGTTGATATATAATATTATTTGTGTTTTATATTTGATCCCTCCCAATTATTTTGTAGCAAAAAGAAGAAACTTCTAGCTCCACTGTCGACATGAATAAAAGAGTGAAAATTTTGTGTTACTTTTATTCTAGCTCCACATGAATAAAAGAGTGATTGTTGATGATCAATATATTAATTTGAAAAGTCGCGTGCTTAACTTTATACAACAAAAGTCTTCAGAGATAATTTTGAGTATGTCTTTTCTTTACCTCTTGTCTTCTTTTTTTTTTATATAGAGTTAAAAGTTTCTTAAATTCCCCAATTTTAAAGAAATTAACTAATAAAATATTATCTATTGGTCACAAGTAAACAACTACAGTATTGGTGATATTTTACAACCAAAAGAAGAAAATATTGCAAACTCCTGGAAATAAAGTCAACGAAAAGATCTTCCCACGTGTTGCAACAGTCGATATAATTTGGTAATGAAATCGTTTCCGTCGACAAAATTTTTTTTTTGGGCATCGTTAATATGGCAATGAATTTTCTGTACTAAACACGTTTGAATTTCAACATACAATGAATCAATTTAGGCCCCGTTTGGTTGACGGAATGAATTTGAGGGGAAATCAATTCCCATGTCATTTCCCAAGGAACGGGAATGAAAGATTCCTTTCCCACGTTTGGTAATGTTGGGAAAGTAATCGGGAGATTTCACTTTGTTTCCTTTCCCATGTTTGTTTTGAGTAGGAATGGAAAACAAAATTTGTATAATTTTCCAATTATACCCATATTAAATCAAATAAAAAAAGAATATATTTAATGATACGTTGTAATTATAAATTGTTCATAGGGACAAAATAGTCATGAAAATTGTGCATTGAATGTCGGCACATTTTCCCAAACTTTCCCATGAGAAGGGAAAACAAAACCCAAGTTAAGAGGGGGGCATCACTTTCCCCCTTACTTTCCCATGTGCCAGGAATCCGTTTCCCCTTCCCGGACTTACCAAACATAGGAAAGCAATTGAATTCCCATTCCCATGCCTCCTTTCCCATGAACCAAACGGCCCCTTAGGGTAGTGATTTCCACTCCTTGACTTGACATGTTTTATTGTTAAATGGATAATTAAGGGTGGTGAATTTTTCACTCCCTTTTCGTTACACTGTAATTACTACAAAAGTATTAAAAACAAAAAACAAAAGAGAGTGAATAAGCGAAAGAGGAGTGAGAAAATTAGCTCCCTTAATTAAACCAATTAGTGAGATATGTCGAGTTGTCCCATTGCAGAACATTCCTTAACTATTGTTCATTACTTTCAAAGGAATGCAAACACTTTGTTTTTCATTCTTTAACTATTTGAGGAGATGAGCACTTAGCTAGCAGCCACTTTCTTTGATAATTTCAACTCAATACATCAAGTTCTTGAATTTTTAATTTGTATTTTTAAGGAGATTGGCACTTAGCAGACACTTTCTTAGTAATTCCACTGCCAATTAGTTCAGGTAAATATATAAAATAAAAGAAATATATATATATATATATATATATATATATAATCCTACAGTTAAAGACATTGCTCTACTGCCTAAGGCCCCAAAACACCATTAACGTCTGGGCTGTATGCTAAGAAGTGCTGTTTCAGCCGAATTGTATAACTAAGAAGGGTTTCAAGTACAACTCGAGAGAGAGAGAGAGAGGTTTAGGTATCAAACTTTGGCTAAGGTTTGCTGTACTTTTTGTTCAAAAAGAAAAATAATAATATGAAAAGTAAACTCTTTTATAGACAGTGAAATTAGAGATACTAACCATAGCTTTATCATAATTCAGTCGTTTACACATTTATTTATATACAAAATCTTGAACATAACCTCACAAAGGATTCATACTCAAATATGACTCCAGCTTTCTGCTTTCGCTAGTAGTGTCCCAAAAGTAAGGACGTGCACATTATACGCTAACGAAAAACTCTAAGGGTGAACGAAAAGCATTACCTTAGCAAGCTCTATTGCTTTCTTGCGCCCGAAAAACTTCTCAACAATTCCTAGAGCAAACTCAATGGAAGTTCCTGGTCCTCTGCTGGTGATGAGGTTGCCATCAAAACTGGGTTGCTTAGTTTAAGCTAAAAACTTTTAAACAACTCACAACTAGGTAGCTATCATCTAGGGATCCTTTTGTTATTTCAAAACACCATGACATCTTCTTTACATTATTAAAATTATTTTTGCAACATTCCGTGACTAGATAGTTTGACATGTTTTATTGTTAAACCGTTAATTAAACTGATGCTTAATAGCAAAGAACCCACTAGTGTAATGGTTTGGAGCAATTGTTTCTCTAGAAAAGGTCCTGGATTTGAGTCCTAATATCCGTGTAATGTGTGTGAGTTTAGTATATTATCAGCCCTCTCAACAGGAAATGTCCTAAAAAAACCAAAAAAACGAATGCTTAATACAATTTAAAGTCTCTGTAAGAAAACATGTCAAGTTGTCCAATTACAGAACATTCCTCAAATATTGTATTATTCCTTTCAAATGAAAGCAAACTTGTCTCGCGTCTTATAAATGGTTTTTTTTAATCTTTTCATTATCCTATTTGAGGATATGGGCACTTAGCAGCCACTTTCTTTGATAATTTCAACTCAATACATCAAGTTCTTGAATTTTTAATTTGTGTTTTTGAGGAGATTGGCACTTAGCAGACACTTTCTTTGTAATTCTAATACCAATTAGTTCAAGTAAATATTAGAAAGAAAAGAAAAAAAAATACATAATCCTACTGCTAAAGACATTGCTCTACTGCCATTAACGTCTGGACTGTATGCTAAAATGGACATTTCCTTTTTCCTTGTACAGAACAGAAGTGCTGTTTGTCTAAGGTTAGCTGTACTTTTTGTTTAAAAAGAAACAAAAATTAATATAAAAAGTAAACTCTTTTATAGACACTGAAATTATAGATACTAACCAGCATTATTATAATTCAGTCGATTACAGATTTATTTATATACAAAATCTTGCACATAACCTCACAAAGGATTCATACTTAGAGATGAATCCAGCATTCCGCTTTGGCTAGTAGTGTCCCGAAAGTAGGGACGTACACATTATACGCGAATATAAACTCTAAGGATGAACGAAAACCATTATCTTCGCACGCTCTATTGCTTTCTTGCGGCCAAAAAACTTCTCAATAATTCCTAGAGCAAACTCCATGGAAGTTCCTGGTCCTCTGCTGGTGATGAGGTTGCCATCAACCACTACCCTGTTCTCGATTTCACTTTTATCTGACAGCTTGTCGCACAATGGGGGGAATGCTGTGGCTTTTTTGCCCTGGATTGAAAGGAAAATAAAATAAGTTCTTGTGATGAGTTTATACAATGCAAGAAGCAGAATGGTTAGTTCTCAAAATATAGGGCATACCTTGAGTAAGCCATGGGGTTCCAAAACTAGAGCTGGGGATGCACATATCGCTCCATAAGGTCTCTGTGAATCCCTCTGCTTTTTTAACATATTCACAAGCTTTTCTGATTTTGCAAATGTTGGGGCACTATCAAGTCCACCCTGAAAGAAAAGAAAAAAAAGAATAGGGTTAGGCTGATCAATTGGTAAATAGTAATGGCTAAACAGCAGCGAGCAGGAAACCCGACTTACAGGCAAAACAATTAGGTCATATGAAAGTTTGGCAGCTTCGTCAAGGAGCACA
The DNA here is from genome assembly GCA_020521455.1 of Prunus kanzakura. Lineage (NCBI taxonomy): Eukaryota > Viridiplantae > Streptophyta > Magnoliopsida > Rosales > Rosaceae > Prunus > Prunus kanzakura. The sequence continues at coordinate 637,968 of BPUM01000869.1, read as the reverse complement.
TCTGCCTCCAGTTTAACTTTGCAACAAGCAACAATTTCTAGTTGATCCTCTACAGAGGCCACCACAACATTTGCTTCCGCTCGTCGTAGAATATCAATGATCATAACAGCTTCCATTTCCTCTGTGCCATTTGCAATAGGTACAAGAATCTAAAGGATAACACACACGAAAGAGTTTATAAACTACATTATATAGCACCTTAAATCAAGTCAATAATTCTTACTGTCATGTCACAAATTATCGTTGCTCATTTGCGAAATTTTTACCACCACTCTCAATTCATAGGTAACTTGTGGAAACCTGAAATAATCCTAGGCAAATTTGCATATGTAAATCAAATGTTCACCTTTGGGGAATCATTGGGAGTCCACTCAACTGGGTTTAGCTCAGTTATGATATATTCATCCCCGTGATTGGAACGCAAGATCTGAGTACAAAAATGCAGTTACACACGCGTCACAAGCCTTGAATCAAAGGTAACAGGTGAAAGCCAGATCATAGCAGATCATATTTATTTTCATTTTCCCACACAACGAATAGCTTCAAAATCACTTGACAAGTAATCCACCAGTAGAATGACAACCAGCCAAAAAGAAGGATATTGAGAAAGTATATACCAGGAACTCAGATAATTCATCAGCTTTTTCTTTCCCATACAATTGCTCAACCAGCACAACAGCAAACTCCATGGCAGTACCCGGTCCACGACTAGTCACAGCTTTGCCATCCACCTGCACTCTTGATTCAACAGCGATTGCGCTAGATGCTAATTGCTCCATAAATGATGGATAGCCAGTTGCCTGTCAAAAACCAATGCAATATATAATTTTAATATGCATACATAACAAATAATGAAATATTGGCAGGTGCGTGCTAAGAGATCTTACTTTCAGTCCTTTCAACACACCCCATGACCCAAATGCCACTGCAGGTGAAGCACAGATCGCCGCATAGAGCTTCCCATCTGCTGCCTGCTTCTTCACCAAGCTTTCCAGAACCTCATTATTCTTAAGATTGGCAGCACCTGGAACACCTCCCTGTAGCACAAAAAAAAATTAGATAAATTCAAATTCAGTTGGAGCTAAACTAAAGAGGAGTCACCACATTGCAATAAGCAAGCAATAAAGCACAATAAGAGAAGCTGGAGAGAGGGAATAATACAAGCAACGAAGATAAAAAGAGTTCCTCCAACACTGATATGATATGGATGACATCGAAGTTACACGAAAACATCCCTTTAATTGGCAGTTGAGGGTGCATTGGGATATTGCTTGGAAAATAAAATAGTGCCATTAAGCAACATATGTAATCTTATGCATATATCTATGGTCATTGGGCATGAGCAACCAAAAACCTACACTCAACAAAACTCACTTTTATCTGCTCTCAATCACGAAGTACAAACTCAAAATCCCAATTTTAGTCCACAATATTCTTGTGTTTTCTTGTTTTGTGGAGAAGTAATAAGTAATATTAGCACAAATTTTCATTTTCATGTCTACTTTTGTCAGCAACCAAACAAGCTACAAAATTCAAAGTTCTAATACAAACATAATGAGACATACATATATATATATATATATATATATAGAGAGAGAGAGAGAGAGAGAGAGAGAGAGAGAGAGTATGTACGGGTAGAGCGATGAGATCGAAGACGCTTTTGCTACAATCGGAAATCAAAACATCAGCGATGATCACTCCATTGCAGGCTTCAACGCGAAGCTGCTTCTCCACAGAAGCCACAGTAACATCTGCTCCAGCTCTACGCAGAACGTCGATGATGGTCACTGCCTCAATCCGCTCCGTGCCATTCGCAATCGGAACCAAAACCTGCTTACACTTTCACACTCAATCTCATTCTTACAAACACACACACAAAAACAAACAAAATAGTCGAAATCAGAAAAAGAGATGAGCAGTGGTGGTCGTTACCTTCTTAGCAGGAGAAGCAGAAGCCATTGCTGCTGAGATGGAGAAGGAGAAGAGGAGCTTTTTGAGAGAAGGGATTGTGGGTTTGAGTTTGGATATATAGTAAGAAGGAGATGAGCCCAAGAGAAATGAGCGTGGACGGGTCAAGTGCAAGAATTCTATATTGAGGGCCCCGCGACCAAAGACTTGCATGCTGAAGCAAGATTTTTTCAAAAAATACAGCAATTAATTTTTTTTTCAAATAATATTCAAAATTGGTCTCTTTTTAAAGATCTATTTTTATGTTATTTAATTTCTCTATTTTATTTTATTTGAGTAGGTAAATTGATTTGAAGCTATTGAATTGTACAATTACGAGTAAAACTGTAGTTCAATTCAATACATGCAAAAATATTGAACTATTGCAATGAATAGTCTTACTACGATAAATAATTGGAACATGGTCAAATGTGAAGGCCAGCATCTAATCTATTACTAAACCCGTGGGCGGATGTGTGTGGCCTTGGTTTAGATCAGTTGATATATAATATTATTTGTGTTTTATACTTGATCCCTCCCAATTATTTTGTATCAAAAAGAAGATACTTCTACCTCCACATGACTGAAAGAGGGAAAATTTTGTGTTACTTTTACAAAAAGGTTTTGTGAAGGCAAGTACGTAAGAGAATGCGTAAGAAATCTCTGATTGTTGATGAAGTACGAGTCGCGCATGCATTAATGATCAATATATTAATTTGGTCAATCGCGTGCTTAACTTTATACAGCAAAAGTCTTCATCTGTTTGTCAAAAATTTTAAAGAAAAAATTTTGAGATAATTTTGAGTATGTCTTTTCTTTATCTCTAGACTATTTTTTTTATATAGAGTTAAAAGTTTCTTGGATGCTACCCTTCAATTCCTCAATTTCAAAGAAATTAACTAATAAAATATTACCTAATGGTCACAAGTAAAAAACTACATTATTGGTGATATTTTACAACCAAAAGAAGAAGAAAAAAAAAACTTCACATATGCATGAACTCGGACTGAGAATATATTGCATACACCTGGAAAAGAGTCAACGAAAAGATCTTCCCACATGTTGCAACAGTCGATATAATTTGGTATTGAAATCGTTTCCTTTGACAGTTTTTTTTTTTTTCAGGGCATCGTTAATATAGAAATGAATTTTCTGTACCAAACACGTTTGAATTTCAACATTCAATGAATCAATTTAGGGTGGTGATTTTTCCACTCCGTGACTTGACATGTTTTATTGTTAAATGGATTACGGATAATTAAGGATGGTGATTTTTCCACTCCGTGACTTGACATGTTTTATTGTTAAATGGATTACGGATAATTAAGGGTGGTGATTTTTCCACTCCCTTTTCGTTACACTGTAATTACAAAAGTATTAAAAACGAAAAACAAAAGAGAGTGTGAATAAGCGAAAGATGAGTGAGAAAATCAGCTCCCTTGATTAAACCAATTAATGAGATATGTCGAGTTGTCCCATTGCAGAACATTCCTCAACTATTGTACATTCCTTTCAAAGAAATGCAAACACTTTGTTTTTTGTTCTTTACTATTTGAGGAGATGAGCACTTAGCTAGCAGCCACTTTCTTTGATAATTTCAACTCAATACATCAAGTTCTTGAATTTTTAATTTGTATTTTTGGGGAGATTGGCACTTAGCAGACACTTTCTTAGTAATTCCAATGCCAATTAGTTCAAGTAAATATAAAAAAATAAAAGAAATATATATATAATCCTACTGCTAAAGACATTGCTCTACTGCCTAAGGCCCCAAAACACCATTAACGTCTGGGCTGTATGCTAAGAAGTGCTGTTTCAGCCGAATTGTAGTACTAAGAAGGGTTTCAAGTACAACTCGCGAGAGAGAGGTTTAGGTATCAAACTTTGGCTAAGGTTTGCTGTACTTTTTGATTAAAAAGAAAAATAATAATATGAAAAGTAAACTCTTTTATAGACAGTGAAATTAGAGATACTAACCATAGCTCTATCATAATTCAGTTGTTTACACATTTATTTATATACAAAATCTTGAACATAACCTCACAAAGGATTCATACTCAAATATGACTCCAGCTTTCTGCTTTCGCAAGTAGTGTCCCAAAAGTAAGGACGTACACATTATATGCTAACGAAAAACTCTAAGGGTGAACGAAAAGCATTACCTTACCAAGCTCTATTGCTTTCTTGCGCCCGAAAAACTTCTCAACAATTCCTAGAGCAAACTCAATGGAAGTTCCTGGTCCTCTGCTGGTGATGAGGTTGCCATCAACCACTACCCTGTTCTCGATTTCACTTTTATCAGACAGCTTGTCGCACATTGCGGGGAACGCAGTGGCCTTTTTGCCCTGAATCAAAGGAAAACAAATTTCACAACTGGATGCAGCAACAATTAACAATAACAAACACTAAAGGGGAAGAACATAAAAAGTAGTTATTTCAAAATGTTTCAAAATGCAGACACTGTCAATAACATGAATTTTTTATTTATTTTTTAAACCAAGAACTCTGCTTTGTCGACTTTGGTGACTCAGCTTCCAAACTGGGGCCCACCGCCGAACCCTACAATTTTTGGGAGCAGGAAACACTAGCAAATTGCTAGATAGGTACCTTGATGAGAGTCAAACCCCTGAACACATGCCAGGGCCCAACTAGAGTCCCAACCACTGGACTAACAACTCATTGGTCAATAACATGAAATTCAAACAGCATAGATAGAGAAATATAAGGTTTGGAAAGAAATAAGTTGTTGTTATGGGTTTATACAATACAAGAAGCAGAATGGTTCAGTGAATTGACTATAAAGTATTTCCAGTTAGTACACTCCAGAACCCAACGAGCTGCAGTAAGAATTGGGCAGTGTTAATGGAGTTGCCCACAATTGAAAATGTAATTGTCAGGGTTGTGCAACGTTAATGAAGGTCTCAAAGTCAGGGGAGTGGTTCATTTAAGGAGAAAAGAAAGTTCTCAAAACATTTTATAGGGCATACCTTGAGTAAGCCATGGGGTTCCAAAACCAGAGCTGGGGAGGCACAGATCGCTCCATAAGGTCTCTGTGAATCCCTCTGCTTTTTTAACATATTCACGAGCTTTTCTGATTTTGCAAATGCTTGGGCACCACCAAGTCCACCCTGAAAGAAAAAAAAACAAAGAATATGGTTAGGCTGATGAATTGGTAAATAGTAATGGCTAAACAGCAGCGAGCTGGATTGAAACCCGACTTACAGGCAAAACAATTAGGTCATATGAAAGTTTGGCAGCTTCGTCAAGGAGCACATCTGCCTCCAGTTTAACTTTGCGAGAAGCAAGAATTTCTAGTTGATCCTCTACAGAGGCCACCACAACATTTGCTTTCGCTCGTCGTAGAATATCAATGATCATAGTAGCTTCCATTTCCTCTGTGCCATTTGCAATAGGTACAAGAATCTAAAGAAATAACAGACACGAAAGAGTTTATAAACTACATTATATAGCACCTTAAATCAAGTCAATAATTCTTACTGTCATGTCACAAATTATCGTTGCTCATTTGTGAAATTTTTACCACCACTCTCAATTCAAAGGTAACTTGTGGAAACCTGAAATAATCCTAGGCAAATTTGCATGTGTATATCACTAGTACCAAGTAGAGCACTCCAGTATAGCTACTTCTTTTTTCCCCTTTTTTGGGCTTCCCCCATCTGAATGCAACTTGCGCTAAAGCTACTTAAAGCCGCCTAACACAAGTAGACAAAGTAATCCACACACAATATTGTTTTCAAATATTGTCCTTCGCTAAAAAATGAACCAACACAAGCCCAAAAAATTAAAGTAACAGCAAAGCCATGCCCCAATAAGAAATATACAATAAAATCAAATGTTTACCTTTGGGGAATCATTGGGAGTCCACTCAACTGGGTTTAGCTCAGTTATGATATATTCATCCCCATGGTTGGAACGCATGACCTGAGTACAAAAATGCAGTTACACACGCATCACAAGCCTTGAATTAAAGGTAACAGGTGAAAGCCAGATCATAGCAGATCATATTTATTTTCATTTTTCCAGACAACGAACAGCCTTGAAATCACTTGACAATAAAGCCACCAGTAGAATGACAACCAGCCAAAAAGAAGGATATTGAGAAGTATATACCAGTGGCCCAGATACTTCATCAGCTTTTTCTTTCCCATACAATTGTTCAACCAGCACAACAGCAAACTCCATGGTAGTACCAGGTCCACGACTAGTGACAGCTTTGCCATCCACCTGCACTCTTGCTTCAACAGTAGTTGCGCTAGATGCTAACTGATCCATAAATGATGGATAGCAAGTTGCCTGTCAAAAACCAATACAGCCCACAAGTTCATATTTAGTCATTTCAGGAACCATAAGAAACACTAATCATAATTTTATTATGCAAAACAAATAATGAAATATTGAAAGGTGCTTAGAGATCTTACTTTCAGTCCCTTCAACACACCCCATGACCCAAATGCCACTGCAGGTGAAGCACAGATCGCGGCATAAAGCTTCCCATCTGCGGCCTGCTTCTTCACCAGGCTTTCCAGAACCTCACTATTCTTAAGATTGGCAGCACCTGGCATGCCTCCCTGTAGCACCCCAAAAAAAAAACAGATAATTCAAATTCAATTGAAACTAAACTAAAAAGGAGTCAGCACATTGCAATAATCAAGCAATAAATCACAATCAGAGAAGCTGAAGAGAGGGAATAATACAAGCAAACGAAGATAAAAAGAGTTCCTCCAACCCTGACATGTTATGGATGACATCAAAGTTACATGAAAACATCCCTTTAATAGGCAGTTGGCGGTGCATTGGGACATTGCTTGGAAATAAAATAGTGCCATTTTGTAACATATGTAATCTTATGTATATACCTATGGTCATTTGGGCATGAGCAACCAAAAAGCCTACACTCTAAAAACTAAATACAGCTGCTTTAAGTAAGCATAACTCTCAGTCTCTCCAGGTCCATCACAAGGTAAACGGAAACAAAGACACTCAAAAATCCAAGTTGTTGGAAATGTGGAGAAGTAATATTAGCACAAATTGTCCTTTTCATTTATATTTTTGTCAGCAACAAAACAAGCTGCAAAATTTCAAAGTTCTAATGCACAAACACTAACACATGCATATATATATATGCAGAGAGAGAGAGAGAGAGATAGAACAGAGTATGTACGGGTAAAGTGATGAGATCGAAGACGCCTTTGCTACAATCGGAAATCAAAACATCAGCGATGATCTTAACGCCATGGCAGGCGTCAACGCGAAGCTGCTTTTCCACAGAAGCCACAGTAACATCGGCTCCAGCTCGACGCAGAACGTCGATGGTGATCACCGCCTCCATCGGCTCCGTGCCATTCGCAATCGGAACCAAAACCTGCTTCCACTTTCACAGTCAATCTCACTCTTACAAACACAAACTCACACACACAAACAAACAAAAAATTGTCAAAATCAGAAAAAGAGCTTAAGTTCAGCTGTGGTGGTCGTTACCTTCTTAGCAGGAGAAGCAGAAGCCATTGCTGCTGAGATTGAGAAGGAGAAGAAGCGCTTTTTGAGAGAAGGGATTGTGGGTTTCAATTTGAGTTTGGATATATAATAAGAAGGAGACGAGCCCAAGAGAAATGAGCGTGGAGGGGTCAAGTGACACAGTGCCATTTGGCCTCCGGAGGTTTTGCGGTGCTTCTAGAATGTCTCAATGGCTTCCGGGTTATGTGGAGCTGTGGATAATGGAGGATTTTCAATCTTCGCTTTGCTGTCTCTTTTGTGGGCCGACCCAGAAGCCCAATCTTTACTCTTATAATATAGACCAGTTTGTCTTCTAGGCCCAAAAAGCCCAATAAGAAGTACATGAAATTTCCCTCCATTATTGATGTCATGATTATATTAGGTTATTAATTACGAGGATGAGAGTTGAACTCTTATTGTGAAGTGCGTTATATAGTCCAAAGCTCGAGCTTCATGAGTCTACGTCACACGTTGCTCGAGCTTCACGAGTCTACGTCCCATGCTCTCCTGGTCGAAGGCGTGCTTGAGATGTAGCTTGGCCATGCATGCAATGCCAATCATTGTATGAATTTTGCATTGAATACGAACAAACCCCTATTGGATGATACCCAAAATTACTAGATAGAATTCCAACAACTAGACCCAAATTTAGTAAATAAGTACATGGATCTAAAAGCACAACATGTCTCGTTTGTTTGAGAACGAGCATTCCTTGTATAGCAATTATGAGAGAAAACCAGATCAAGTGCATGTTCCCACTGCGCTTTGCTTCTTGCTTGTTTTGAAGATTGGCACACCATGTAAACTATATATAAATGCATTGACGTTATTGCCCACAAATCTACGAAGTCAAAGTTTCCATTCTTGTGTCTCTTCCACAGCTACACTAATGTTTTCAATCCACCCATATATCTATCTAATAATCTAATAACTAGTTCTTCAAAGTACACAAAAATCTTTGACACAAAGCACATAGGTAGGTGCAGTCTAATAATGACCCTAAGTTCAGCTCAAAGCAACATTAAACCAACCCTAAAGAGGAAAAGTAATAAAAGAGTGAGAATAAGATGAGTTGTAAATTTCTGAGTAGTGAAGTTTTATAGAATCTTTCTATCCAAGTGAAGGTAACCTGCATCTACATACATGTCTATCTCATCAAATCTCTCTGTGAGATAGTGCTATGAGATTATTACGCATTCCCTATGCGTTATAACTTATCTAACAAGGAATTTCGCTACCTTAGGACCAGTAATTACATTTGATGCTGGTTTCCCTGTCATCAGGTCGTCAACTTCCTTGCTTTCTTAGCATTAACGTCAGTCCCATACATGATCTTACGACTTTGCATAGACGTGTGTCTGTAATAAACAGTCACCCTATACTGGTCACATATGCAAAAACATTAATTGACGGAATATATGTGGTTTGCAAATTATTATATCTATCGAGAATTTAACAGTTTTTCTTGTTATTTGAGCAGCTGCAGCACATACAATCTGAAATGTTGACAGCCATAACGGGGAGAAAAACTGTCTAAACCCACATGAGCAGATGCAGCACAAAGCAATCTTTAATGTCAACAACCATAACATGATAGTCTACAATTCCGGCTACAAGAAAGTAAGAACCCCCTCTTTTAATCACCAAGAAGCATACCAAAATTGTAAAAACAGATTAGGCAACTAAATCAATAACATATCCATAATAATTATGAGAGTGACAATATTATAAACCCCAATTTGGGGGGTTTATGCGAGGTTCAAAAAACGGAAAGGGACAAAGCATAGTGGCTTTGGAGAGAGAGAGAGGGTGGAGGTTACAAATCAGATGACATACACTCACATGGGAAATGGTATAGAGTAAAGAGAGAGAAGAAAGTACATGCCATCTGTTGTACATGGGAGCACTTTCCGGGTTCTCAAAAGCCCTCATTCTGCTGGAGTTTTGGTTTAAGTGATGAGGCCCAAAGCAAATGCCCTTTTCTGCTCCACCTCTTTATCTACTCCAGAATCTCCACTCAGCCAAACCCATTAGCCTTTCCTCACCAATTTCAAAACCCTAATCCCAATTTTGTGCTCTGATCTTGTTTGCATGTTGATTAGAAACTGTATGGCAAGGTGAGTTTTTTTTTCCTCTCCCAATTCGCCTGTTTTTCAGCTGATTTATTTGTTTTATCATTAATTGCCAAAACCCTTTAAGTTTTTTCACCAATTTTTGAAACCCTATCACCAATTTTGTGCTTCTATCTTCTTTGCATGTTGATCAGAAAATGCATTGCATTGGTGAGGAGGTACCTTTCTGGGTTTTTGTTGATTTGTTTGTTTATCTTTTTTACTCTTGTGGTGCGCATTTGCTGAATGGTGTTTGGGAGGGACTGAAATGTGATTTCTTCAATCGGAAAATGTGAATTTTATCAGGATTGATTTGATGGGTTTTGATCTGCATAATGGTGGGATTTTTTTAGGATGTTTTGCTTTTGATGTTTCATTCAGTTCTCATAGCGGGTTTAAATTGTGGTTAAATGTTGATGATTTTTCGTTTTCTTTGGTGTTTATGAGGTTTCTTGCCCCTAGGATTGAATGCATGGGTGGTATATCCTATGGTTGCCTAGGAAAGCTCTCACACCCTCTCTCTATTTCTTAGTGCAATTGTGTGTATGATTGGGAATTTTTATACTGGTAACGTATTTGTCATAGGTCTTATTTTGATTAATATCTATTTACTGTTTTTTTCCAGTTTTAGGAATTTGCATATAAATCTTAACATTATTTCGTATTCTAATTTGGGGTCACAATGGAGAGTTCTTAGGTGATTTGAGGGATAAATTTAGGCTTAGCATTTAGAAGATGCCACCACAAGAGTAAAAAACATTATTTTGTATTCTACTTTGGGGTCACAATGGAGACCTCATGCAAGCCTAGGAGGTGCCATTTTTTGCCGGCTTGTTTTTTTTTTACGTCGCACTTATTTCATGATGGATTTTCTTTCGAGGGGCCTTTTTCAATTTTTAAATTCATGAAAGCTAAGCTAAATTACGACATGTGAAAGTAAAAAAGAGGTTGCACTATGGGTGGGGGAATTGAACCAACTGCATGTCTTCTTTCTTGAAGTTTCTTATCCTTTTTTCTTATGAGGCTCCACTCCTTTATAGAGCCATTGGACTGTTTTTTGCTGCGGTGTGTGTTTATTTCCTGACTAGGTTGATATTTGACAATGACCATCTTGTGATGAACAAGGTGGTTTAGAACAATAATTTTTCTTTATTTATTTTCCTCGAAATTTAGTTTGGTGTGAAATGCATGGCAAAAGCAAGTTAGTAACTGATAATTTTTGTTTATTTATTTATAAGTAACAAAACATTCATTGTATTTATATTTTGTTTTGGAATGTAAGATTAGTGAAAGCAACGTAGAACATAAGATTAATAGACAATAATGTTGTTTTGGATTGTGAGATCAGTCACTGTATTTATGGTCTCAACTCGGTCCTCTTCACCATGCAATTAAAACCGGACGATTACTTAAGACCATAAATATGACTGATCCTATGTTCCAAAACAATATCATTATCATTAGAATTAAGATTTCGGCCACTTTGGTTTTTATTAGTTGCTGTTTCCAATTGCATTTTACAACAAATGAAGAGGAACCAGTGGAGACTGATCTTACATTCCAAATTCATTTCTTTCAAGTCAAAGCTTTGGGTGTCATTTTGGCTGTTGCCATGCACTTACGCTAAATGATAGCCAAGTGCCATTCTTGTGACTATTACTCATTCTGTCACGTTCTCTCTCTCTCTCACAAGATATATAAGTGCGTGTATATCATATATCTTCCTCCTTCCATTGCCCTAAACAGGAAAGCCATAATGTACACGAAATACCGCAGATCTTGAGTCATCAATACGTAAAAACATATATTGTAACTATCAAATCTTATCACCCTTAGATGTATGCCATTCTCTAAGACGTATAGTGAATTGAGTTATGAGTATTGCATTTTTGTGGGGCATCTGCTCAGTTAACTAAGGGGCTGCAAACCATCTTTCCTGGTTGGATCTAATCCACTTCGTGGTACTGAAGGCTTGAAGCTGAAGTTAAATCCCTTTTTCTTTATGCTCCCTCTCTCTCTAACTCTCTCTCGCTCTATCACTCTCTCCTTTTCCCGGTCTCTGTGTGCATGTGTGTGCCCCTTGTTTGAATGCTCATCAACAGCAAAAAATATACGTGTATTTGTATGTAATGAACGCATATATGTAAACAGACGTATATATGGCTCTCTTTTTTTTGCATTTCTTTTTGTGTCATTCTGCTTCACTTAGGGGTATCTCTCTCTCTCTCTCTCTCTCTCTCTCTGTCTCTTCCTCTCAGTCTTTCTCTCTTTGCTTTAGTCTCTCTATCTCTTCCCCCCAGTCTCTCTTTCTATCTCCCCCTCGGTGTCTCTTTCTCTCTTTAACATCTTATCTTACAAACTTTGAAGTTTTTGCAAGCATTTTGCACATTCCTTTACTGTATCATGTATATACTGGCAGTGGTGTTGCAAGAAAGCAGTCTAGACATTTTTACACTTCAGGCAAGCCCAGTGATTGCCTTGTTTGTTGTCAAATTCAATTTCTGCATTCTTTTCTCCATTTGTTTATGTTTATTTAAATATTGAATGTACCACTGTCTCCTCTCCCCACTTTTCAAGACTGCAGATATTTACTTGTGCGGTCATCGATGCATGAAGGGTACTTCTAATATAAATTGTGGTGTACTGTGAATGAAAACCTGTGCCATTAATAATATTGTTGACGATTCATTCTTCCTCAGCAGAGGCAAAACTAGAATTTTTATATTAGGGGGACCATAAATAGATTTAACTAAATTTTTTGTTTCTTTAAGGAGATATCTATATTTTTGAAATCCATCAAATATATGTTATAGTGCATATATTTATATTCTTCTTCTATGTAAGAGCATGACAGGACTGTAGTCATACTGATTCCCTATATCTGCCCATAATTGGCAGCTCTTGACTTGATCTTCAGATAAGTCCGAGTAAGGATGTCTGAACATGAGTTAATTTATAAAGCAGAATACAAGAATAAAGATTTCAAGCTACTGGTTGCCTTTTGTTTGTTATTAGATATTAATTCAGTGATGGGAGTGCAAAAGCAAGAATGGAGTTAACAAATGCCTATAAGTTTCACTCCTAACGGAAGCTGTTCTTTTCACTTGAACAAGTTTTAGTAAACATGTCTGAACATGTAAATGTACGATTCTTATAGTTTATGTTCTAGGAGTCCCTCTTATTTATTATTATAGTTATTCATTTATTGATGTGATTGTAATTGTTATTGATGCAAAGTTAAGAATAATAAAACACAGTGAGTGCAAATCTTGTTTGCTTGTAATTTTCTTTTATTTAGTAACAATATAGTAATTAAATGCATTTAGCAATTTTGTCTAGGCAATTACTTTGATTAGAAGAAAAGACAGTGAAGTTAAACTATGAGAGCACTTTTTTGGTAAAATGTTATTTAGGTTACATAACTTATTTGGAGTAGTGTACACACCTACACAAAACTTGTCTCAAATGGGCCTTAAATAAGGTTCTTAGATGAGATCATATATGGATGGTTGAGATGCATCTCACCTACCGTACATCTCAACCATCCATATCGAGTCCAACATATGACAAACAAGACTTTATATAGAAACCTTATGTGTGTGCCTGTGTGAGAGAGAGAATATGGAATTTGGAATTTGGAATTTGAAAACAAAACGTCCAAATACTGAAATTCCATTAAAACTTGAATATCTGTAGTATATGTACACACTTTTTAAGAAATTATCTATATAAGCTATCAGTGAATATATAATAATCGTTATTACCAAAAAATTTAAATGGATTTCAAAACTATTGTTGGGTCGACTATACTGGCTTCCAGCTTTGATCTGATTATGGCCAGCTGCTAAGAGTTAAATTTGAACTAACTGCTGGATCTATTTCTTTGTTATGGTATCGAATCCTAGTGGGATGGATTTGGATTGGATTTGAATTTGAACAGAACATTGTTGGCTGCTGCAATGCATAGAGTTAATTGTGTGATTGTCCTAATTGGGGGAAGGGGAGTTTGATTGTTTTGCCTTTTAGAAGCTATTGAGATAATGCCAGAGTTGAAGTTTATAGTTCAGTTCTGCCGTACCTGTTTAATGCTAGTTATTTTTTGCAGTATTGTTGCAGCATTTTTAGTGATGTTTGGTTGTTGTTAATCTGCTATGCAGTTGTTGTTAATCTGCTGTGCAGTTGTTGATAATCTTAGTTGGGTTGACTATAAATAACACATAATTAATTTAATTATATGATATGCATCCTCTAAGTTTAATATGCTTTTTTCCTTGTTATTGCAGATTTTGTAGCAATAGTTGGATGGTTTTATGCTAAAACATCAGCTATGATGAGGAACACTATTCTTTTATATGCAGTGATTTGAGAATGAAGCAATGTAGTAGCGCTCACCTTTTCTGATGCTGGATATACATATTCAGCAAAGAAAGGAAGAGACTGAACGAATTGGAATTGATGCCAATTGTTGGAGATGTTAATCAATGAAAGTACGCAGCATTTCCTTGTTGGCTTAGAGGGTTTTATGGTAATTATTAAATAATTATACCTCTACTTCAGCAATGATGAGGTTCGCCTTTTTCTTTCCTATGCATTAGTTTGTCAAGAAAAGATTCCAGATTTCAACAGCATAATTTACAGCATGGTAGATCAGTTTGTCGCATTTTGTACTGGTGGTTATATGTAGAGCAAATAAGGAAACATAAGGAAGACTGTGGGTCAAGTGGAACTGCAGTCAGTTATTAGAGATGTTTCTCAGCAAAGAAATTGAGGATTTGCATGATGATGGGGTTGAAGGATCCAAAACTGAGCGTTGTATATTCACAGAGGTTTTCTTTGGTCAAGACATTGGTGGCGCTAGTAAGAGATGTCTTGTTACTGGAGTGATTAACTTTGAATGTGATAATTCAAGTAAGAACACAGACGGAGCACTGTCATCAAACAGTGAAAACTCAGTTGTGACGAGTCACTCATCCTCTAAAAATACTTGTTTGGAGGAGTTTTATAATGCAACCGAGGAATTTAGAGAAACCTCTGCACCGGCGTTTTGCTTGGACAGATCTGCTTTGTTAGATAGGAATGAAGACGATGTGACTGTTAAGAGAATGAAGTTTTCAGTTGATGAGCTTTCTAATACCAAACCTGGTTTAGGAAAGGTCATTTCATCAGTAGTTCCAAAGGAAATGGTTTCTGGCACGTCTGATCCAGCTACAAACTCTTTCTCTGATACGGTTACATTTCGTTTGGTCGAATCTTCTAGTCAGGGAGTCACAACTAGTTGCTATTTGTTAAAGAAACTTGCAGAACTTGACAAAGCGGGCATAGTAGGTGACCCAGATGTTCCAAAGTGCAGATTGCCAACCTCAGATGGGGATGATAGAAAGGAAGCATGTGTAGGTAAAGCTATTGCTTCACCTGTTTTGCATGAGAGCTTCTCAGCCAGGCTTCTGGTTGCAAGTCCAGTAGTCACTGTTCTGGATAAATTGGAAACTCCTCTACATGCTGAGGGAAAACCCAAGGGATTTGAAGCTCCTGTTTTGGATGTATCCGATGTTGCCTTGACGATAGACGCTAGTAAGGACCCTCGTCCAGTTCTCCAATGTCATGTTGCTCGCTTGCTTGAAGCTGCAGGATGGCATATTGAGAGGAGAAAAAGACCTAGTAGAAGTTATATGGAGTCTGTTTATAAAACACCTAAGGGAAAATATATTCGTGAGTTCCCCAAAGCTTGGCGGTTATGTGGAGAACTTTTGTTTGTGGATAGGTACAGTTTGCTGCAGGAAGATGATCCAAAGGAGTGGGCCGATATCAGTCAGTTCTGGTCGGATCTATCTGGTGCTTTAGCAAATATTGAGAAAGAGATGAATCATCCAGAACCTGATGCTGCATTGGCTTATTGGTGGAGGCTTTTAGATCCTTTTGTGAGTGTCGTGTTCATTGAGAGAAAGATTGGCAGTCTGAGAAAGGGAGAGATTGTTAAAGCAAGGCAGAGTTTAGTTATTGACCCAAACCATGAGACTGATTCTTCTTTGGCCTTGACTAGTGGCAATAATATAAAAAATCGCTGTGCTCAGGAAGATGCGTCAGCTCCCCTCTGTGATTCAACTCTGGTCAGCGGGGCTGGATTGGTAGTTCCTGAGGGATTTTATGGACGGACAAGTCACGAGGAAGTGAAATTGCTTACGGGCCAATCTAATGATTCAGCTAATGTAGAATGTCAGTGCTTGGTGAATGCTGGGAATAGAATTGAAAATAGAACAAGTAGTCTGGATTTCACTTCCTTACCAGTTTGTGGGTCTGGTGGCACTTGCATCCAGTCAGCTACTCGTCGTGATGAACCTATTACTTCCAGAAAATGTAACAATGTGCATGGAGGTTCTGAAGCTGTATCTCCTCACCAAGATAGCTATGCAAATTCCCCAAGCTTTAATAAACAGAGTTCTGGACTTGATGTAGAAACAACTAAGGAAGTTATGGAAGAGGTATCAGTGGATTATTCTGAGGAAAAAGATGAATTGCAGGGAGACAAGGTTGATGATAAGCTGGAAAGTGCTCTGCAGGGATCATTAGATTACCAACGAAACTGCACAAGTGATCTTTTGAAAAGAAAAATACGTAGGAAGTCTAAAAAGATATCCGAAATTGAACCAAGCTCGATATACCAAAGTGGCCTTTTTGGTTTTACTTCTACTGAGAATGCTGATTCACAGTGTATTGATGCTAATGGTACCCAGTCAAAGTTGAAAGTGGTCCAGGATGAATTTACAGGTAATAAAATATGTAAAGGAAGTCGCAGGACGTCCTTACCTCTCGACTCCTGCCAGCAACAGATTGGGAGAAAATGCTCAAAGTTGATGAGGATTAATCGTGAATGTGATGATTTTAAAACTGGAAAAAGGAAATCGTCTAGATGCCAAATTGAAGATGATGACTTGTTGGTTTCAGCTATTTTTAAAAACAAAGATTTTAGCCCTAGTCCTGCTCGATATTTTTCTAGAAAGAAAGCCAGCAAATCAAGAGCTCAAAGGAAGGGTAAAAGCCAAAAGAGCCGTTGCAAGTTGCTTCCAAGAAGCCTGGGTAGTGGGGGAAAGCACTTTAAGGATGGAAAGTGGTATTCTGCAGGAGTGAGAACAGTTTTGTCTTGGTTAATTGATGCTGGTGTCATATCTTTGGATGATGTCATTCAGTATCGGAACCCCAAGGACGGTGCTGTCCTTATAGATGGTCTGGTTACCAGGGATGGCATTTTTTGTAAGTGTTGCAGTAAAGTAATTACAGTTTCTGAGTTCAAGTCTCATAGTGGGTTCAAACAGAATCGTCCATGTTTGAATCTTTTTATGGAATCTGGTCAGCCCTTCACCTTATGCCAGCTTCAAGCCTGGTCAGCTGAATACAAAAGCAGGAAAAGGGGAACCCAAGTTGTGCGAGCTGATGAAAATGATCAAAATGATGATTCATGTGGACTTTGTGGTGATGGTGGCGAGTTGATATGCTGTGATAACTGCCCCTCTACTTTTCATCAGGCTTGTTTGTCTCTGCAGGTTTGCTTTCGCTAGTATTGTATATTTATGCTGTTCTCTTTCCTGAATTCTTCTCCTTATTTTATATATCCATACTCTTCAATGCTATGCTGGCATAACTTTTGCATCATGTACGTCTGGGTGGAGAAGTTGTTCATGATTGATTTGAATACAAGCTTCTGTTTGTGTTGCTCCAGAACGCATGCTAGCTTTGTATTTTAAGTCTTGATGCAATTGGAGGAATAGTTATCATATTAATCAGTTATTGTTTGAATGTCTTCTTTTTATTTTATTTTGTTTCTTGAACGATAATATTTGTTTCCATAATTTCAGGCTATAGATTATCAATTTAATAACCTTTGGGTTTTCACTCTTATCAGGATTTTGTGTTGAGTTGTGACTATTTTGGAGTTTTTGCTTGTTTTCCTCTTACTGTGAACTAATTATCTGTTTTTGCATTTGAACTTCAGGAGCTTCCTGAAGGCAGCTGGTACTGCCCAAACTGCACCTGTTGGATATGTGGTGATTTCGTCAATGATAAAGAGGCATCAAGTACTTCTGATGGATTTAAATGTTCACAGTGTGAACATAAATGTAATTTTCTCGTTTCTAGATTATCTTTCTTGTACCTAAACTGCTTTCAGTACATGTAGATAACTTTGGAATAGTTTGATGTGGCATGTACATGTTAAAATATAATATGGTACCTAATTTAATGTGGTAATTACCCTTCTTAGAAGTATATAAGTAATATTTTCACTATTTCCTTTGATGGATATGTGAATGCAAAAAGGTATTTATTAAGGAAGTGGATGATTTCATCATAATGTGACCTAGATTTTAATCTATGTTTTTCCAATAGTAGATTTTAGTTTGTATTGTAAATATTCAATTGGCATACTGTTTAACTATTTCCAGACAACGTGTTGCTTTTGAAGCATGTTGGAGTTGATTAGAAACAGAAGTATTATATATCAAAATGGGAAATTAATTGCCATAATTTATCAAAAGTAATTTTGTTTATGAGTTTTCATACTGTATCTCCTTTGTGTAATGAAGTTGAATCCAATTCTTTGAAGTAAGGATGTATTTATTATTTTCTTCTCTTGTCCCTTTTTTTCCTATTAGACCTCTAGGAACTGTTTTTCTAATATTTTTAGTATTATTTATTATTATCTTGGTTCTAATTAATTTCCTGTCTGTTATTAGTGACCATCTTGTGGTTAAGTTGGACTTACCCTTTTAGTTATGTTATTTTTTCTTTAAATTGTCTAGTTTACCAAATAATTTTAACTTTTATGAACAGATCATGAGGCATGCATGAAAGAAAAATATGCATATGGAGCCATACTGGATTCTTGGTTCTGTGATAGAAGCTGTCAGGAGGTAATTTTGTATTATCTTACGAATCTTCTAACATAGATGATCTGTCATGTTTTACCCATAAATAAATTAATGATTTTTCGTGGCACTGTTTTATTGGTAAAGTAAGGACTTGCAATGTTATTACAAACACTTTTTTCTATAAATGAAATATGGTGGTTTTGCTTTCCCAAAGCATCATCCTAATATTCAGGCAAACACTTGCAAAATGTTGATTGTCTTGCAAATTATATTGAGACCTACTTTCTTTTTAATTAGGGCAGCAATCTTACTTAAACAAATCTGTTTTATTTATTTATTATATAACTTGTATGTGATGGTATTTTGCAGTTAAGAATTTTATCCGAAATAACTCCGCTAACATTATTTATTTTCAGTTGGTTCCCTATCACTCTTTCTAGTTCTTTTATGGTTCAAATGATTGTGTTAGGCCCTGCCTTATAGTTTATCCCTTCAATTTCATTAGTTTTACTTATGATAAATTTGAATTTTCTCTTATTCCGTGCAAAGCACAAAGTTGAAGATAAGCAATTTTTTCTTCTTCTCAATTTACTTGAATTTTCTCTTTCATTATTCTATCGTTGTCATCATCTATTTTATTTTATTTTATTTTTCCTTTTGCTATTTCAGTTGTCATCGATGTAATTCATTTTACGTTTCAAGATACAAGCCTGCCGTCCTAAAGCCTAAAAGGGGCATAACTAGCCTTCATAACTAAAAGAGGCATTAGTGATGATCTTTATTTGGTTGTAGCGATGACCCTAGTAGTTGTTTCTTTGTTCCTTGTGATTTTCTTCTTCCAAGTTGTCATAAGTTCTATGAAAGAGCAATGTAAAATTTTTAGAGAGCAACATGAATTTATCAGTCCTCATTTACTACTCTTTCTGGTTTTGATTAATTTGATTACTTTTTTAACGTCTGTGTGTAGGTTTATTCAGGTCTTCAATCTCGTGTTGGCTACATTAATCATGTTGCTGATGGATTTTCGTGGACACTTCTTAGATGCATTCATGATGACCAAAAGGTTCATTCTGCTCAACGGTTTGCGCTGAAGGCGGAATGCAATACAAGATTAGCTGTTGCTCTTACTATCATGGAGGAATGCTTTTTGTCTATGGTCGATCCTAGAACTGGCATAGACATGATACCCCATGTTTTATACAATTGGGGGTGAGATCATCTCTGTAGTGAACAGCCCTGATAATCTTCTCTCTTTTTTTTTTGGTCAAGCCCTGATACTCTTCTGACCTGCGTTTATCTCTCTCTTTGTGAAGCTTGTGAAATTTGTTTTTTTTAAGAAATATTGAACTGATATGGGTGCACATTTAACTACTGATGTTACTTTTGTATAATTTTTTATTTCTACAGAATTTCAGTCTTGTTTATGGTTGGTGTTTTCTATCCCTTCCACATGTTCACCTCACACTTTTAATGAGATTATCCTTTTCTTTGGCCAGTAATGGCTATTCATTGCTCTGATAAGTAGGGCTCTTAAAGTGTATCTTTGGGTACAGTTATATATGAAGTATCACTTCCTCTTCCAATTTGCTGTCATTTCTTTTAAGTGAAAGTGGCTTCTCAATTGGTCATTTGTTTCTATGAATTGCTTATTAATTTTGTATGTAACCTTCAGGTCAGATTTTGCACGTTTGAATTTTCAAGGCTTTTACGCTGCAGTCTTGGAGAAAGATGATGTGTTGATATCTGTAGCATCAATCAGGTAGCACTGAAATGAACCTGTTTGTAGGGAGTCGATTTTCCAGTTTTCGTGTAATGTTTTTTTGTTAGTTGCTCAGTTCTTGTGATATTAATTTCATATCAGACTTCACATCAATATTTTGATCTATTGTTTAAATCTCCAGCTTGCATCCTCATTATTTTAGTCGTTGATATCTGTTGTCATGGTTTTTTTTTACTTAAAAAAAAAACGAACATCCAAATTGTGAGATAATTTTCCTTTTCTATACACTTCACCCAAACCTCGGTGGTTCATGGACATTATGCTCTTGACTTCAATAATAAATGAGAAGAAATGACTAATGCTCCCTTAGAGAACTCTTTTACTCAATGATGGGGCGCACCATGTGGCTTGTCATATGGCTGCAATATATTCATTGAGGGGTATGAGTTTTGTGTATGGAATGCAACGGAAGTTGGTACAACCATTAAGTAAAAAATTACCCTTCCCAGCCGCTCAGACCCAACAGAAAAAATATATATAGAAAAAGAGAAACTGTTCTATTGCAAAAGTTTAATTCTTTGGATTCTTTTAGCATTCAAGAATACCGTTCGAATATAAAATAATTGGTGGCTCGCATCGTAGGATTACCTGCTGTAGCAAATGGTTTCTCATAACTTTTCTTTTTTCTGTGTGGAGAGCATTAATTAGGTTGCATTGCCAAGACCTGATGGTTGGATGTTTTGAATACTTGGCATTGACATCTTTGTGTATGCATCACTATCATTTTGGTACATGTATGTGGTTCTGCACGCCCACACTGTCCGAACTTTTCTTCTGTTCTTCTTAGCTCTCCTGTCTTTAACTAGGCATAACCAATTTCAATGTGGATTCTCAATTCTTTACAAATCTAAGTTTTCAGGGTTTCTTACTGCTTCCCGGTTGTGAGTTTTGAACATATGAGCATGACTAGGTTGTTGCCTCTGTAACCGTTTTTTTGTATAGGAATATTTTGCTAACCTTTGTTTTTGGCAGGGTGCATGGAACAGCAGTTGCAGAGATGCCGCTTATTGCAACTTGCAGTCGATACCGTCGCCAGGGAATGTGCCGACGCCTTGTCACTGCTATTGAAGAGGTATAGATGTAAAATATATATCTTACAAGTTCGAGCTCCAATTTTGGAATTCACTGGTCCAGCAGATTTTTATCATTTAAGTCTTTCTAATTGATTCATGTTAATATGTCTCTTTCTTTGTAGATGCTATTATCTTTTAAGGTGGAAAAGCTTGTCGTAGCTGCCATTCCAGATTTGGTGGCGACATGGACAGAGGGTTTTGGCTTTGTACCTGTAGAAGACGGTGAAAAGCGGAGTTTGAACAAGATCAACTTGATGGTTTTTCCTGGAACAATTTTGCTCAAAAAACCCTTGTATGGAAATCAGATAGCACATAGGCATTCTGGTAAGTTATTTTTTTCATCTCTTCTCTATCTGCTGACCTTTCTTCTTTTCTCTGAGAAAGTTATATTCTTGGGTGATACTGGACCAGGTGATACATTACCCTTACGAGCGGGAGAAATGAGAAAAGAAGGTATGTGTTCTCAAGAAGATCCCAAGGACAAGTTTGGACAGCATTTGGATGATATTTCTTGCAGAAACAAAACTGGTGTTGAAGCAGAAAATGAATTTGTAGAAGGTGTTAAGTTACAAGAATTGGAAGCTAGCAAATTATTCATTGGTGGTGATAACAAAGCTGGTGCATCAACACCAGAAACAGGCGGATCAACTGATGTAGGTATTCAATCCAGAGAAACCATTATCGGGTTTGTCCAGCAACCTGATGAAAAATGTTCTGGTAACAACACTGGTGCTGAAAAGGAAACACAAATGGAATCTGCATTGGGTGCTAAAACTGATGTTGAGTCCGTAAAGCAATCGGATGGAAAATGTCATGCTGACAGAATGGTCGTTGATGCAGAGATTGGACTTGAAGGCAAGAATTTGCAGGAATTACAAGCTGAAGTTGAACTCACTGTCCAGCCATCAGAGGGAATTGGTTGCCAGATCGAAGTAGGCACCACAGAATCAGATATCAGCCAAATGAATCCCAAGGATCTGCTGCAATCAGAAGTTGACTCCAAAATGGAAATTTTTGAATGTGTGGAGCAATGCAAGGAAAATTATTGCATCAAGGATCCGGAAGTCAGAGTTATGGAAAGCAAGAATGTGCAAGTAGGTGAAGCCAAAGGAAGCACTTTGCAGGGCCAATTTTCAAAGCTGTCTTGTGAAGAACCAGCGCCAACATTAGGAAATAGGCAGCCGGAAACGGTGGCTAATGTTAAATCCTTGAACATGTATGATGAAATACAGCTTTCTGTGGACGAACAGTCGCAGAAATAGAGCCATGTCGAAATAAAATTAAGCTTATTTGAAGTGTCTTTTGCTCAAATCAGTGTGGGGTTAATTATTTAAGTTTAGAATTGTCTATGTTATGCACACGCGCACGCATGTATAGTTGAATCTGGGCCCTATAAAGGAAGGATCAGGTCCTGCTTGGATTCTCTCTGCCATGAATGGGAGTAGATGTCAAAGAAATCAAACGAAAGCCGAATGAATAGTTTTGCCCTAAAGGTCCTGTATGCATGTGTATTTTGTCAGATCCCAAGCTTCTGCATTACATGTGTATTTTGTCAGATCCCGAGCTTCTGCATTTAGGGATGGTGCATTTATTTGCATTTCGCTAAATTTAGGCCATAATCTAACAACTTAAAATATGACACATCATCAAGTTTTTTTCTTCTCTAAACAGACATAACATGCGTTAACTATTGCTATTAGGTTGGAGTTCTTTTTGTTTCTTCGCGTTCATGTCTCCTCAGTTTACAACAAGTTTCTTCTTCTTTTTGGCGTTTTGGTCATCTCCTTTCTCCATGCTTGACTGATGCCTCTTGGGATTCAATGGAAAACTGTCCATGGTTGTATTAATCTTCAAACCCAACCAAGTTAAAATAGTTTTTTGCTTTTTTTTCGGTGTTTCATGCGTTTTCTGGCTTCACATGAGGGCTTTTTGGACGTCATCTCCTTCCCCTCATAATTTTTTTTTCTTTTGATTGGGAAAGTAATTTTCCTTCCCCTCACAATCAAATTGCAATGGATGTGTCTTTATTTTTACTTCAAAGAAATTACCTATTCAAGAATTTTGGAGTTTTTCCATTTCATTTGGATTTGAATATTCGTTTAACACGGAAGAAGAAAAAAAAAAAAGAGACAAGAAACACACTCTAAACTTAACGTCTATTTAGAAAAGAAGAAAAAAACTTGATGATGTGTCATGTTCTAAGGGTTAGATTATTACAACACTCTAAATTTTGCGAAATGAGGGTAAATGCACCAGCTCTAAATGCAGAGGCTCCGGATCCTATTTTCTCCCTCTCTGCTATGAGCAATGTTTTGAAAGGCGACACATTAAGGTGGGCATTTTATGCCTCATAAGGCGAGACGTAAGCCTTAAAGCATTGAAGCGTAAGCCTTTCGTGTATTGAATTATTATAATTAGAAAAATACTTACGTATGTGCATATAATATATAATATTCATATCATATTCAACTTATTTGCGAATACTTTAATATATAATATGAGTACTATATTCATATTATACTATATAATACCAAACTTATTTGCGAATACTTAAAATTTTTTTAGAAGGTCAAATACTTGTTGAAAGGCTTAAAAATGCTTGTTTCATTCGGGAGTGATTCTGGATAGGCCAGAATTACTTCTGGAAAGAAGCACTTTCCACGTGCTTCTCCAGAAAATCACTACAATTATGGGAAAAAAACACTTCCCATTTGCTTCTTCATAACCGCGCGGCTATATTTGGGTTTTTTTTTTTTTTTTGGTTGAATTTTTTAAAAATAAAGAGTACATGCAACTATACTTGAGGCCTTTTTAAAAAAAAAAAAAGCAAACTCCTATGTATGTATTTTTCATGTTTAATACACATGTTTTTATACAAAATTTTCAAAAATACACACAAACTAATATAGAAAATGATAGATTTGAAGATGGGAAGAGGCCTTGGAATTAAACTAGGGAAAAGAGACGATTCGGGTGCCTAATCGCTAGGCGTGTCCTTTTTTATGAATTAA
This sequence comes from Prunus kanzakura, assembly GCA_020521455.1. Lineage (NCBI taxonomy): Eukaryota > Viridiplantae > Streptophyta > Magnoliopsida > Rosales > Rosaceae > Prunus > Prunus kanzakura. The sequence goes on along the minus strand of BPUM01000869.1, from coordinate 613,671 downwards.
TTTTTTAAAATAAATAGTATAGCCTCGTGGCTATGATATTATAGCGCATTGGCTATAATGGATCTTTTTCATTTTTCTAATAAATAGTATAACCAAACGGTTTTTGTTCCTGAAAAAAGGCCACATAGCTCTAGGTGCTAGGTGCTAGGTGCGTCATTTTTATTTTTTTTTAATAAATAATATAGTTGCGCGGCTATACTTGGGTGTTTTAAATTTTTTTAATATAAAGAGTATAGCCGCGCCACTATACTTGGGGCCTTTTTTTATTTTTTTATTTTAATAAATAGTATAGCCACGCGGCTATACTGGTCTCCTTTTTTCCATAGTATAGCCGGAAGAAAAACTTGGGTTTTTTTTGTTCAAATACAAAGTATAACCGATCGGCTATACTGTTGAAATATAATGTATTGAAATATTCTAGCCGCGCGGCTATACTTGGGGCCTTTCTGGTTAAATAAATTGTATAGCCGCACGGCTATACTTGGCTCCTCTCTGTTTCTTTCCGTAAATAGTATAGCCGGACTATACTTGGGTTCTTTTTTTGTTTTTTTAAATACATAGTATAGCCGTGCGCCTATACTTCGGTACATACTTATTTTTCAATTATACGTCTTAAATATTATATTTATACACGTACGTACATATTTTTCAATAATACTTCTATTTTCTGTTCACATCTTAAGACACAGTGAAATACATATTTTTTATAAAAGCAAACACCTACATACGTATTGTTCATGTTTAGTACACGTGTGTTTTTATAATATTTTTAATAATACACACAAAATAATATAGAAGAAGATAGATTTGAAGATGAAAAGAGGCCTTGGAATTAAACTAGGGAAAAGAGATGATTTGGGTGCCTAATTGCTAGGCGCATCCTTCTTTTTTTTAAAATAAATAGTATAGTGGCGCACCTATGCTCCATAAATAGTATAGCAAGTCGGCTATATTGGGCCCTTTTTTAAAAAAAATATAGAAAACATACTATGCTTGGGTCTTTTTTCTATTTTTTAATAAATAGTATAGCCGACCAGCAATACTCCGTTTTTATTTTTTATTTTTTTTTCAATTTATAGTATAGCCGCGCGGCTAGATGTTTTTAAAAAATAAAAAATAGGCCGCCTAGCCTCTAGTTGGATTGGATGCCGCCCGTCTATACCTGGGGCCTTTCCTGTAATTTTATTTAGTAAAGATTATAGCTGGGCGGCTATACTTGGCCCCTTTTTTTCCCTTAATTAGTATAGCTGGCCGGCTATCCTTGGGGTTTTTTCAAAATATATAGTCTAGCCGCGCGGCTATACTGTTCAAATATAATGTATTTAAATAGTATAGCCGAGCGGCTATACCTGGTTTTTTAAATATATATATATATAAATAAAGAGTATAGTTGCGCAGCTAAACTTGGGGACATATATATTTTTTAATAATACTCCTTAAATATTATATTTATACACATACATACGTATTTTTCAATAATACTTCTATTTTCCTTTCACGTCTTAAAGACTCAGTAAAATATATATTTTTTATAAAGCAAACTCCTACGTACGTATTTTTCATTTTTAGTACACGTGCTTTTTACAATATTTTTAATAATACACACAAAATAATATAGAAGAAGATAGATTTGCGGATGGAAAGAGGCCTTGGAATTAAACTAGGAAAAAGAGACGATTCGGGTGCCTAATTGCTAGGCGCATCCTTTTTTTAAAATAAATAGTATAGTGGTGCGGCTATGCTTCATAAATAGTATAGCGGGTCGGTTATAATGGGTCCATTTTGAAATTTTTCTAGAAAAAATAGTACAACAGCACGGCTAACTTGGGTCTTTTTATTTATTTAATAAACAATGATTGCAAAAATACTTTCGTACGATTATATAATATATAATATTTATATTATATTATATATCGTGACTCAGCTTATTTGTGAATACTTTATTTTTTCTTATAAGGACGAATACTTGTTGAATGGCTTAAAAATAATTACATAAAAATTGCTCTGAAATAACTAAAAGCATTTATAACTGCATTTAGCAAAATAATTAAGTGCTTTTGGGTTTTAAAAAAAAGCTTTCTAGAGAAACACTTTACTAACATAAATTACAACATTCTTCTAATAACAGTATTTAGAAGTGCTCGTAACAAAATCGATCATGAGCAGAAATGTTTCCCGTAGAAGCAGTCCCAAGTAGGGGTGGGCATCAATCCGGCCGAACTGATGAAATCAGTCGAATCAAATCATAATTACTGATTTGATTTAGCTTTGACCAAGAAAAAGTCAAACGGTTTAAAAATCGAACCGGACTGTATATGGTTTGGTTTAGTTTAGTTTGATTTTGAGCTTTTGTAAACCGACCTAAACCAAACCGGACCGTTTATGTGTATATTTATTTATTTATATTTTATTTTACATGTGTAATACTCTAATTAGTTAATAACTATATATGAATATTTTAATTGAGCTATATTTTTAGCTTTAGTCTGGTTTCGTACTCTATAAAATAATTTATGCATGAATCAAGTTGTGAATTTGTTGGTTATAATTGGGTTAACAATGTTGAAAAAATGCAAAAAGAAAGAGAATTGGGCTTAGGCCCAAACCGACTGAACCAAACCAAACCAAACTGTCTTAAATAGGTTTGGTTTAAATCGGTTTCCTTTATAACTTTTATCCAAATTGAACCGAACCAAACCGTCATATTATAAGAGCATCTCCAACCGATATGTCAAAAGTGCCACATAGACATTTAACAGCTAGAAATAACATCTCACATCACTCCAACCGAATTGTCAAAGCTGATATGGAATGAAGGTTGGAGGTTCAACTGTTATTTTTGACATACCAAAAGCAAGATGTCAAATGAATATTTTATTATTTTTTAAAGACAGCTAGCTGAGACTTTCATTTATTATTTTCCTTTTTTATTTTTTTTCTTCTTTATCTTAAATGATTTGACTATTACAATAATTATTTATTTGACATATCGGGTAGAGTGTAAAACTGTGTAAATATCAAATTGCCACATTACCCATCAAATTTAAATTTAATGTTTGTATTTGACATCTCCCTTGGAGATGCTCCAAGTGATTCGATCGTGATTTTGAGGTGAAACCGATCCAATCCGAATCGTGCCCACTCCTAGTCCAAGAATACTTTTGATCATTAGAAAATTAATTTTATTTCAATCAACCATTATCATCCAATTATAAATACATAGAGAAAATTAATGTGACATTCTACACCAAACTTTTGTTTTTTTCTTCTTGTTTCAAAAATAAAAAAGAAAATGAAGTTGGCCTTTCAAAATCGAAATCTCCATGATTCAGACTGCAGACCAATAACAGTAACGGCCAATAACGGAAGCATCAGCTCAGACTCAGAGCTCTCTCTCTCTCCCTCCGATTGCGGTTCCCTTCTCTTGCAGCACTTCGACGAACCCTAGATTTTCTAGGGTTTCTCCCTCTATCTGAAACAGCAAAACGATGCCTTCATCCCCAAAGTTCTTCCACGCGCGCCAACCCCCTTCCACTGTCAGACCAACCGTCTTGCTCGTCGGGTTCTGCCTCCTGTTCGGCCTCTCCGGATTCATCTTTGGACTCGTCTCGCTTCTCCACCCAAGCCACCAATACAAGTGCCTGACGAGCAAATCCAGATCGGTAAAGGTGATATGGGAGAGAGGTAGTAGCAGCAGCAGCAGTCAAAACGGTCTCGTTTTGAATGTTGGAGATGGGAATGACAATAACAAGAGGAAGAAAGTGATGGGATTTGTGGGTATTCAAACTGGGTTCCCATCCACAGGTCGCAGACAATCTTTGAGGAAGACTTGGATGCCGTCCGATGCCCAGGGCCTACAACGGTATCGATTTTCTTTAAGCCTATTTTTAATTAATATCAACATTTGATTCATGATTCACATTAGTTTTAACTGCGTATATTGTTTGTTGCAAATGCTTGGTCCTTGACAATGTATATAGTTTGAGAATTTGATCCACAACTTTCTTTCCTTGTATATGTGTGTTAAGTGTGTGATTTAGACCATGATATGCTATAGTGACTTGAATAAAGCAACAAAGTTAGAAGCTTGATAATTTTGCTTTCTTTTTTTAATTGATTTTGGAGAAATGGGTTGCAGCTTGGAAGAAGCCACTGGGTTGGCTTTTAGGTTTGTGATTGGTAAAACCAAGGAAAAACAAAAGATGGCGGAACTTGCAAAGGAGGTGGCCGAATACGATGATTTCTTGCTATTGGATATTGAAGAGGAGTACAGTAAGCTCCCCTACAAAACGTTAGTTCTAAATAATTATAGTTTATTTTCCATGATCTAGTTTGTTACTACTGAAGTGTCAAAGTACAAATCTTGTCTGTTTTGCATATCAAGATAATCTTGTCTGTTTTTCTTACAGTTTGGCTTTCTTCAAAGCTGCCTATGCACTTTTTGATGCTGACTTCTATGTTAAAGCTGATGACGACATATACTTAAGGCCAGGTGCCTAGATTTGTACAGCTTGTACATACCATATTTAGCATCTAATATGTCATTTAATTATGAGATTTCTTTGCAGTAATGCAATAACTTTTCATTAATATTATCAGACCGCCTTTCACTGCTCTTGGCAAAAGAGCGTTCTCACTCACAGACTTACCTTGGGTGCATGAAAAAGGGCCCAGTCTTCACTGACCCGAAACTTAAATGGTTAGTGCTGATTTTGTCAAGATTTGGTTATCTTTTCCTCGGTCATATCATTTAGCTTCCATTTGGATTTTATGCCCTTGTTAGTCATAGGAACTATTTTATTTACTACTATGTTGGGAAGTGTGATAACTGAAAGAAGATAGATCTTGACGTGTCCACTTGCACCAGATCCATGCCAAGTGATGTGGTTCACTGGTTACCTGAACTTGCTTCTTTTTTTCCCAGTAGCAAAGTATCTGATTGGTAAAATTCTTGCAGGTATGAGCCACTATCCTTTTTGCTTGGGAGCGAATACTTTCTCCATGCTTATGGTCCATTATACGCTCTCTCTGCTGATGTTGTTGCAAGTTTGGTTGCTCTTAGGAACAACAGGCAAGTTTGTTATAACCAAAAAACCATACCTTGCAGGGAACTCCCTAGTGTATCATGTATCATTAGTATGACTAAAACATTTTAACTTTCGTCAGCCAAACTTTGCTAATTAGTTGATATTTTCCTTTAGATGCATGCATTGGAAAGTTATTAATTTTATTATGTTATTTCTGGTGGCGTCTATCTTACCATGGCATGCATACATTGGTGGCAGAGTTTTAACCTTACTTTCCTATTTGACCTAGTGATTTGGTTTTAGTTATGCTATATGGTCATGTATGGTGTGCACAGGTTTAGTTATCCTATGATATGTAGGACACCTTACTACATGGTATATGTCTTAATATATTTTCCAGTGGAATAGGTCATATACTTGCAATTCTGTATTCCTGAAGATTAATTGAGCCTTAGACATTTCCATTCCATTATCCCTTTAGAGTAGGGCAAGGTGGCTGAACATATCTGGCTTTTTAGTTGTTTAAATTTTCAGATATATCGTTTAAGACTTATAACTATCCATATAGTGAAGGGGGCTAATGGCGTGGTCTGTTTCATTTCTCCTTGTTTTATTTATTTTAAGCTTAAGAAGATTTCCTAAATGATTCCTCGTTGACCCAGTTGGTGGGTGTTGGTAATATTATTTGGTTGCATATGGAGTGCCCAGTTTAAGTTGTTTTATGATATTTAGGTCATGCTAATTCATGGTACATGTCTTAAAATGTTTGTCAGTGAAATGCGCATAGCCCATATTGTATCCTGCTCTTTTACTTTCCTGAACAATAATTGTCACTTAGGCCTGACCACTCCAGTATCAGTTTAGCCAAGCCCTGAGTGGTTGAACATAACCAGCCTTAATTGCCGTTATTAACTGTTTAATTGTCTAAAAGGAATTATAGTTTGACAGAATCTTAAATTATAGCCATGGCTAAGTTTCTTTTTCCTACTGTATAAGTGGTGAGCGTTGGGTTTCATTGCCCTGTTTTGCCGTTGGGAAAATAATGTGGCCAAAACAAACTAACAAGTAGTTTAGAAGTGAATGCTTAGTTCGACTGTATGAGAACCTGATCTATTTCAAAAGCAACATATGTAGTTTATGCTGACTGATTGAGACTTGGTGCAACCCAAGAGAAGCCAAATAACTGAAGTTTTTATTACTCGAGTAAAAAAAACAAACAGAAGTTGAGTCTTGCTAAGTCCGTGTGCATGGCTTAATAAACCTAGTCCAACTCCAATTGGCACTACACAGAACCCCACAAAGGAAGAATGAATATCAGGAGGTTTTGTGCTTGTGATACAACCTCCAATGATAGACCCTTGCCCCCTTGGTAGAAAATATATCGGTTGGAATTTCTTGCATCATTTGGTGCTGCTGGTTGTTACCCTCTGAAAATAATTCCTAGAGCAGAAGCTTCTGAATATACTGACTAGGACATGATTGATCCTGACTCGTCTTCAGCTATTTCATTTTCATTTTCTTTTTAAATTCAAATATTCTGAATAAAATAAAATAAACTTTATGGGATTGTGAAATTCTTTCGTTTTGGTGTAGTGGGATTTCCATTTGATTTCCTTTGAGAATGTGGATCATGATAGTTAAAAATAATAGAGGTCATATGCTTGGATAGGTCACATATTTCTTGTTTCCTCCCCATAATGTAGCTGATGGGTTCCATCTTCTGTGTAATTTCAGTTTCCGAATGTTTAGTAATGAGGATGTCACAATTGGTGCGTGGATGCTTGCTATGAATGTCAACCATGAGAACAATCAGGCATTGTGCTCACCACGGTGTACATCAACATCTATCGCTGTGTGGGATATTCCTAAGTGCTCAGGTTGGTGTTTCTTCTCACTCCAACACACAGTTGAGAATGAAATATGAGCCAACATTTATTTACTCTTTTATTATTATTTTTTTTGGTTTGGTAAGTGAGAGGTTGTAGAGATTGTTTCAATCTCTATGAATTCCTCTGGTAAGTGAACTCCGTATGCTAAAGTTTTGTTTGAGATCAGTGTTTGGAGACATCAAACTTTTTCATCTTTTGCAGAGACCTACCTCAATGACAAACAAATAGGAGGTTTTGGGCCTCAAGAAGTAATGTTTTACATATCCCATTGACCTGTATCTTTCCCCAGCCTTTGAAGGCAAATACCTATTCTTTAGGTTGGAATGTTGGAGTTGAAATGAATATAGGAAATGGCTTGAAATGGAAAACTCTTACAAAAAAGCTAGGAGTAATTTTAAATCAATTACATTTGAAAAATCTGTTATAGCTTCAAATAATTCTATGCATGACAGATATTTGGATTAATTGAAAATGATTTGGAGTCCACATTAAGCTCAGAAGAAACATTCAATCATTTTGCCCTCATGAGAGTTTAGATGAGGAATTGGAAACTGAAAGTAGTCAAGCTCAAGTGTTCAGCATTCACCTAACAAACACATTCGGATTGCACATTAATGTGAAAAGAAAAAAGAGTAGATTGTTTTACATTATTACTGTTAATGCAGGGCTCTGCAATCCGGAAACCAAATTGTTAGAACTCCACCAAAAGGACAGCTGCTCAAAAGGTCCGACGCTGGAATCTGATGATTAGCAGTCTTGCATCAGCTCTCTGAGTTGATTGACTGAGGTATATTTTTGGTGTATGCCTGTACTTGCATTACCTTACGATGTCATTTTTTTGTTTCTTCCCCGTGTAGTAAGAACACAGAAAAATATATGTACATTTTTTTAAGGATCCCATAGGGGGATATGAGAAAGAGGGGGTGTTGCCCGCGTGGGTCAGAGTTACAGGATTTAGGAAGAACAGATAGTTATCAGGGTTGTAATCATTTATGTCAATTTTTTCTAATCAAATCTCATTCTTTAAAATTTTCACTTCATCTTCTAAAGATAATTGAGCATTGCACTTGCGTTTTGGATGGAATTCTTACACATAACTTCAGCTAAGAAAATAGTTGACATCTAAACCAAGATCGAAGAATGAAGTGTTTTTATTTGTTTTTTCGCTACAGAAGAATGAAGGTTGGTTTTTGTAAGTGGAAACAATTTCTTTTCTTGCCTTAATAGTTTGACAACATATAGATTAAGACATTGTAGCTTGACAACTCATTGCAGCCCGAGGGCATGAACCTAATCTATAATTTTAAGAACAGTTTGGGTTGGGTGCTTGTTCGGCATGTCTAATCTCTACTGCTTTCTTTCTGCGTTATGTTTGTCCCTAGGGTTAATTCAAATCCGAAGAGAGCCCTAAAGAAAACTGTACACAAACATGACAACTTGGTAAAACAAAACATGATTGGGTGTATATGTAAAAATCTCTTGAAGAATGGAACAAGAAAACAAGGATTGTATCAAAAGGAAGGAACAATGGTAAAAACAAAATAATATGTATACCAATGAATTGGACTAGGGTTAGGGTACATAATGAAACTAGAGCTGTGGAAGCGTCACATGCCAACACACAAATGATGCATGATGATGGCCCAATGAACATACCAGAGACCACCAGCATTGATGCATTGGATTTATATCCCACCTCACATTCACATATATAGTCTGCTACCCACACAGACAGAACTAACAGAAAAATCCATGACTGCTTTTGCCCTCTCTTCTTCCTATCCTCAAACCCCATGTGAATGTGATCAATTTCTCTCTCTCTCTCTCTCTCTCTCTCTCTCTCTCTTAGTGTTCAAGATGCCAACTTGGTGGTATGGGGGTGCCCATGTTCTGCTGCTGATCTGCCACTTCTTCATCATCATCAGTGCTTCCCATCAACCATGCACCATGTTATGATATATATATATGTCAAATGCATAAGGTTGACATGTTCACATTAAATATTTGATATGTTGGTGTTGGTCTCCACTGTCTCATGGCCCCACCCAAAACATGATCAACTTGTTTAACTTGTTTGCATTTAAAACCAGATCCAGTTGTTCCCTATGTAACATAAAAAATAAATTGGATCAGTCAGGACCAGAAGCTAGTGGAATGAACAATAATGGCAATCTAAATTTTTAACCCAAATAATTGAGCTTGAAATCCAGGTTCAATTGAATATAAAATTGAGCAGTGGAGTTGAAGTTATGCTTCTGATTTTCTTATTACTATTGTTATTGGTGCTGGTGATTGTTAAATCATTGATGCTTTGAGCCTATGAGTGGTGGGGTGAAGAGTGGATGTTAAGATAATTGAAGGCAACATGAGATGAACTCCTCCAAATTCCCAATCAAATGATTCATTTCATATAATGATGGCCCTTTGGATTCATGGACCTCTGTCTGGCTGAGGGTCCATCCAATGATTCATAGAAAAAAGAAGGGCTTTTTTGTTGTGGCCCATCTGTAGATTGACATTTCCTGATGATGACAATATATATACTCAGTCTTATAATCAGTCTTAAAATATTGTTCAGCAAGTTTTTAGTTATGAATAAGGTTTTTAGTTTCTAGGACAAGGCATAATATATGGGCCTTTGGCCATGCAGTTGACTCAAATATAAGATTAGATTTAAACCTAGGCCCAACTGCCTTAGAAAAAGAAACCAACAACAAAACTCAGCATGAATAACCTTTTTTTTTTTTTGGGTTATTCGTAGTAATGGTCCCTCAACTATACTCGAAGTTACATTTTGGTCACTCAACTCAAATATTAGTTGCATGGGTCACTCAATTGGGTGTTGTGTTGCATCATTAGTCCCTACCGTCAAGTTTGTGACTTTTTCTGTTTAAAATGATGACGTGACAAGCATCTCTTAGATTATTAATAGACAAATGTGACTTTTCAATATGGATTATTTGTAGCAATGATCCCTCAACTATACTTGGAGTTACATTTTGGTCACTCAACTCCAAAAAATAGTTACAAAGGTCAAGTAATTAGGTGTTGTGTAGCACCATTAGTCCCTACCGTTAGAGAGACTTGACGTTAGGAACTAATGGTGCAACACAACACCCAATTGAATGACCTTTGCAACTAATATTTGAGTTGAGTGATCAAAATGTAACTTCGAGTATAGTTGAGGGACCATTGCTACAAATAACCCTTTTTTTATATACAAGTGATCGGGTCAGGGGTTTACATAAATATTCATTGGGTGCTCGGGGGTTTTGAACCTCTGCCCACATCAGTGGTGGAGGTGGAAGAACCCTTTTTTAAACGAGTGCCAGGGTGTTTATTTTGTTTACAGTCATTGCTGAATGCATAGGATTCTGATTAACAAGGATCCCTTGTTTAGAGTTTGGTGAGGTCATCTGCTGTAGTGCCACAATTTTTACATAGAAAAGAAAAGGGAAAGAAAGAGAAAAAACAAAAACCAGTAAATAAATAAATAGGAACATTATGAGCATCCCATCCCACCATAGCAAAATATTATATGAGGTATTGATCTGAGCAGAACATCATTTAGTGGGTTGATCAATGATGGTTAACCATTTTAATCTTTATCTTGATTCAGCAGAATCAGTACTAATTTATAATTATAAGCCCATTATGATTAATATTCCTTCAGCTGTCTCTCTAAACAATTCATTTGGAGTTCATATCTTTCCATCTACAAGAAAACAAGAAACAGGTTTTACATTTGACCTTCCAGTCAGCTTTATAATCAGATGTTCATATGTATTTTTTTTTCTTCTTCTTTCCAGTGCAGTCGCCAAAATAATGGTTCCTCATTAGAAAGTCACCAATATAATTGCTTCTAGTCTCATATGATCAAATGGGCAGCACGTGCCTTGCTGCAGCTCCTCAATTCCCTCAATCAGTGCTCTCGTCTCTCACATCCATAATGCATGAATCCAAGGGGGGGAGAGAGAGAGAAAGAGAGGTCCAAATTTTCTTATTTCTATGTTACCCGCAGGTTTTGGTACAGTGATATATAACTCTATACATATTTTCTGACATGCTTTGCTCATTGTTCTGCTGCATACTATTATTTCCTTCCTGGGTAAGCTGTATAGTAGTTTTTTTCTGTTCTTTTGCTCTTTGTTTTTTGCTTTGACTGGCTCTTGGAAGTGGTCAGAATTAAAAGAAAGAAAGAAAAAAGATTCAAAACGTGCAACACTTATTCTTGTGGTGGGAGTGGGAGGTGCATATTTCCATTTCAGAACCCCAAGTTAATAATACTCAGCACAAAAATCAAGAAGCAAACATTCAATTCATTTCAATGAAGAAAGTAAAGAAATCCAATGTGATTTGAATGAATAAAAACAATGGCTGAGGAATATGAGCTTGAGGACAAATTAACAACCAAGCCATGAGGGAAACTCCTCAGCCCTTTTCCCTACAGGTCAGGAATCCAAGGTGACCCAATTGGGAGGAGATAACAGCCCTTTTCCCTACATACATGCTTAGAGAGGCATGTGGTTTACTGATTTTTTATGCTAATTATTTAGACTGTTTTTATGTACCCTCCAAACACATCACTATCCAATGATAGCTAAAACATTATCCCAATCCCATTGAAAAAAGAGGAAAAGGACTATCCAAGCACCTCTAGCTAGCTTGTATTCTGTGAGATTCCACTACAAGTCTAAAATCAATTATGAAACCATCATCTGTCAAAGCTTGTTTTATTTCTGTAATGAAGAATTTTGTACAAATTCTTGGTAAGTTTTGGACTTCAGAACTTTTCACATGATCAATCAATGTTATTCAACCACTGAACTCCATAGGAGATTAAATCACTTGCGTCTTTTTTTAATCAACGAAGAGGAGGGAATTCGAACTTTATTACTCTGTCACGAAACAAATCATAATCAACCTTTGAATGATTTAACAAAAAATGGGACTAAAAACAAAATGTGGGTCCACTTTAATTTATAAAGTTGCTGCTTATAAGTGAAAGCCTAGAAAGGGAGAGAGAGATGTCTCAACCCTCTTCATGGAACAAGCAAAGAAATCTATGAGCTGATACTTGAAATGGTTCTGACACTCAGGATTATTTGTGTCTGAAATTTGCATAGTTTATTAATCCGTGCTCTTACAATCTGAGAAGAGACATTAATTCTAAGTTCCCAGGAGCAAGCACCCTACACCTTATCACCAATGCCACATTTTAACCAGCATTGCCCAATAGCCTGCACTTGTTTCAATCAAGAAAATAATGAGAACAAAAAAGATCAACTGGGTTTGTGGTGCCAGTACACAATATGAATGTGACATTGTACAAACTTGAGAACTGAGATAAACTTGTCAAGAAAGATGGATGAGAGAAGCAGCAGAGGCTGAAAGAGATAAGGAGAGGATCACATATCCAAATTTCCTCCAAGAGCACCATGGTTTCTCTTCAATGATCACATGGCTGTCACGTGACCTTACAGCTCCATGACAAAGTCCTACCACATTTCTTAGAGACTCTCTGCAATCTGAAACTGACATCCTTTTTGGCACTGCACTGCCAGTTTCTACATTACCACCACTCACCTCCTTTTCTTTTTAGTACAATCGAATCCAATCCCAAAGCTTTGTTACATTTGTTACACAAAGGTAAACACTTTCTGGGCCTGGACAATGCATTGTGACAATAAGAACAAAAAAGACAAAATTCATAACCTAAAAGGGAAGGCATTGGAAAATCTAGGGAGGAAAAACAAATTTGACTGAGCAGACCACAATATCTGTAGAGGACAAAAAGTAAGTGACACCAATTAGAGACCAGGATCCAGGAAATTTCATCACCCCCTTTCCCTTCTGGCTTTTGTAAAAAAAATTAAAATTAAAACTCCCTATCTCTCATGTGATGAACATGCTTCTTCTGACCCCCATGATTATAGGGTCTGCAATTTTAATCCTTAATATTTATGTATCCGTACTCCTTTCTTACACACAACACAGAGGGCTCCAAAGTCCAAGACATTCTAAGGTTGCAACTTGCAGCTCAGCTCTCTCTTCCTCTCTTCATGGTTCTCACATGGCTGGTTAGGCTCTTGGAAGTTGGACACACACAACATGTACAAATATTATATACACATGTACATGTGTATGTGCACACTTCGTCAATCTTTCTTTAGATTTCTTCTGGATTTAAAGGTCCTAATCTGTGGGCTAATTGGTTTAGTAGATTACTAAGAGCTGGTTATCTTTTGGGTTTAGAATAATCTCACCAACAAAGCTTTTGCATATGTGGTTTGGTATGTGGGAACAACCTTGTTCTTATGTCACTAATGGACCTAATTATGGTAATGAACTATATTATTTATTGTTATACTAGAGCATGAACAAAACACCCCAATTTTCCAACCAATTTAGCGGGCCAGTGCCTAATTAGCCTAATCATTAACCCTTAAGCATTGTTGCTCCAATGCCTCGTGAATTAATTTAATTAGAGTAAGATAAGATTAATAGAAAAATGCTAGGGTGAGACGGATTGATTTCTGGTTGTTGATACATGTGAGACTTTTTAAGACTCGCATGCATTTACAGTCAAAAATCACTTACGTGAGTGATTATCCGTAACACTCTTTTATATTATTTTTAGTCGATTAGTTCATTAGTAATTACTTGTATTGATAATACTATTTTAATTTTAATTATTTTTACAAGCAAGCATTACCTATGGTCCATTTAGTTTTTCTCCTCCCTAATTGACCATG